>JAODAL010004524.1:0-155528 GCA_025379985.1 Phyllomedusa bahiana | reverse complement strand
CTCTACGACCCCGGGGGGGCCGTGAACTCTCTGATGGGGGCTGGATACCTGGGTAACTCTGATCAATGTGAGTCACAACGCAGAACAATAAACGAGGTGGCGTTATCGATACCGAGATAACAAGGGGAAGGGGGGGGGGGGGGGGGCGGGGGGTGGGGGGTGTGGGGGGGGGGGGACCTTACCCATACTTACCACACATACCCATATACGTAAATTAGAATAACATCACAAGCTACTATTTATTGTCCGTACGACCCCGGGTTCCCCCCCTTATCGGTCTGGAACTCCATACCCCCTAGTGGGTGACTTGAGCATATATGCATAATAAACAAACCCATTTCCCATTCCCACCCAATAACTCAAAAATCAACAAACACCCAAATTTTTCGACTGCAGACACCGAATTTTTACCGATAACAGTAACCATCACCCGCCCGACAAATCTGCCCTGTTTCCCTACTGCTCCTAATAATACCATGTCACTCTCCGGACGTTAACACTTGCATGGTATGGATCCCGACAGACTCAAACTACAAGTGAGAGCGTGGCTTTGATCATTTTCTTTCTGTGTATACTGTGATCAACAATGCCTTTTCCAGCAATGATGGCAGCACCTTGCCATAAAGCAAAGGTGATAACTAAGTGGCCAGGGAAACAAACATAGATGATTATGGGTCCATGTCTGGAAACTACCCAGATCTTAATCCATTGAACTGTGTGGTCAATCATCAGAGACGGGGTGACAAACAAAATCCAACAAATTGGACAAAATGCAAGCATTGAATTGTGCAAGAATGGACTGTCCATCAGTCCAGGATTTGGGTCCAGAATTGAATGAGAGCATGCAGGGAGAATTGCAGAGGTTCCCTGACAAGAGGAGGGGTTCAACACGCAAATATTGACTTGCTGCATTAACTCATTCTAACTGTCAATAAAAGCTTTTGTTAATCAATAAATATGATTGCACTTGTATTTCTGATGTGATAAAAACATCTGACAAACACACATCCACATAAAAACCAGAGGGGCAACAGATCATGGTGAAAATATAAATATTTGTGACTATTCTTAAAACTTTTGGCCATGACTGTATATTCCCACCATGATGAATGGCAGGTGAAAAATGGTACAGTGCAGAATAACATAACTAGTGCCTCTGTCATGCGTAGCCGACGACAACTTGAAAAGAACTCTACAATGTATGAAAATGTAGACTCCCGTCGCATGATCGGTAAAGGTTGAATGATAGGACCACCGAAGCCATGGCCCACTCAATTTTTCAGGGATCAGATGAGTCTCTTAAAGATATTATATATCACAAAACTACTTGCGCAAGTATTAAAAAAAAACTAGGAATGTTCCAGGTGAGAAAGGACACTACTCCACTAACCATTTTGGGCTAATTTTAAGGGAAATATGCAGAGTAGTATCTTGGTTGCCCCCACACAGATCGATAGAGAATAAGGCTAAGTTCACATGGCTAATTGTAGGACGCTCCGCAATTACGCCGTGTACTCGGGAGCTCACGGGTGGGGTCAGCGGGCTGCCGGCCCCATAGACTGTCATTGCTTGTGGCGCGTGAGCGCCGTGAATAAATGACATGGTCCCACTTATCTCCCCCCGGTGGAGTATTGTAAACGCCCGGGAGAGAAGGCGTAATCCATAGTTTCTCTATGAGAACTGTGGAATACTGTAATGGCTGGTGGCGCATTATTCGCGCGGGGTCGGTTTTTTGAGTGCAGCACGCCGCAAAATATGCAGCGAAATGCGCCCCAGTTTAACCCGTGTGAACATAGCCTAAGGGTAATGATGTACTGGTGGCGGTGATGCATGACAAAGTGACTTGCAAGAACAGAACAAGACCTGCGAGAATAAAACATGAAATAGTATCTCACAAATCCTACTCACCACTCTGCACCACTGTGCAGAAATATGGAGCCTGAATCCCCATAACAATACAAAAGAATGTTACAACAGTAACCTATACCAAAGTAGTAAGATGCTTGGCTATAAATGTGGCACTACGGGAGTCCAAGAACAGGATAAAGAGCATCAAAGAAACATAATAACAGAAAGGGATATAAGGCATCAGAACAGCTACGATGGACGTACTACAGAACAGTATATAGCCCACCCCAACAAAAGTTCAACCATATCTTTACTGGTCTTGTTGAGTGTGCTGATGAGTCTCAATCCAATCAAAGATCTCCTGCAGGGTAGTGAAGACATATGATCTTTTGTCTGCCATCACTTTCATTTTAGCCAGATACATCATAGCATATTTAATGTTTTTTTATTTATAATAAATTTTATTGAGGAGTACATGCATCAGTAAACAATTACACCAATTCAATTCAAGCTTACCTTACAGGTCCTGTAAAAGTACAATTGTACAAGGACTATTCCACAACATATTTAACAAGTGATGCTCTCTCACATTGAACACGTTCTATGGACTGGCATATTGTCCTGCTCCTCAGTATATTTTTTCCCCTTTTTCACCCCTTCCCTTTAGAGCAACTGTCCCGTCCCATAACTCAACCTAACTGAAGCTCTCCCTCCCCCCGCCCCCCCCCCCCCCCCCCCCCTGTGTGGTGGCTGCTTGGCTAGACTGGCTCCCTACTTCCAAATTTCCTAAATTACCTTTCAGTTGTTCCATTAAGTAGTACTCTGAGTATTTAAATGGTTCTAATAAAGATTTAATCTCCTTATCAGTGCAGTGTTTCAATATGAACTGTCTCCCATTTTTGAGGAAACGCCTTCGCTTCTTCTTATTCCACGTTCCTCAACTCCGCCTCCAATTTTTTCCATATAAAAGTGCTTGTTTAACTTGTCTCTAACTTCCTCTACAGTAGGGTATCATCCTTTGTCTAACCATCGTCTGTAGCAAACACCTTTTAGCCGCTAATAAAGCTACATGAACCCCTTTCGTAGATACTATCTTGTCCTCCAATCTTTCTCAGTCTGTTTCCTTGACAGCATAGTGGAATAAAAAAACTTGCGGGTTTAGTTCTAAAGCGCAATTCCAGGTACTTCAAAAATTCCCTTAATCGAGCCCCCAAAATCCAACCACACTTGGACAGGTTCCACATCAGTGGTACACATTCGCTTTTCCTAGGTTTGCACTTTGGGCAGGCTCCTAGGAATTCTGTATTCCCGGTGTTTTCGAGTTGATGTTTGAAAGCGTAAAATGGAGTTGTGTGCTAAACGTAAACAATACCCTCTCCATTGTTATATGAGGATTGCTTCCTAACCTGCGCTATCCTTTCAGAATCGTGTTTTGTTTAGATCTGCAATCTGAATTTGTGCCTCCCATCCCTTGAAAATATGTGGTTTCCAGGCCTCCGTGTCTCTCCCTACTTAACATAGGTAGTTTTTTTTAGATAAAGCCCCATGCTAGGCCTGCTTTGCATAGTTCTGAGAATTCTAATGTTTCGCCAAGTGATTGCGGAGTAGACACGTTGGCCTTGCAAAAGCTCTCAATCTGCTTGTACTGGAAAATTTGATTTTGGCCTAATTGGAATTTTTCCTTCAACTCCTCCCACTTAAGTAAGGTGCCCTCCGGAGATGACAATATGTCACCCAGTTTCATAATCCCTTTCTGTCTCCAGACCGCAAAAAACTTATTTTCTCTTCCGGTTTTAAAAGACGGTGTGGCTCCATAAAGCAAGAAATGCGAAATATAATTGGTCTGTGATACAGCTTCCTTGACGTGGCGCCAAGTAGCCAAGGTCCTCTCAGAACATACTCTGCTTATATTTTGTAGGCTGTAAGTTTCAACGGAGTGTGAACTTTTGAGACCATGTTTTCGGGCTTGCCAATTGAGACTCCATTCCTGTGTTGGAGAAAAAACTGGTCCCTTCCAACCAAATCTTTACATGCCTCGCACATGGTCGGCTAAATTATACAACCTAATATTGGAATTTGTGCTCCTCCCTGAATTTTTCCCCAATCTGTTAGTGTTTTTGTAGCTGATTTGTGGTCGTACTCCCTTTCCAAAACAAATTTGGTAAAAGCATTTTGCAATTCCCTTTCACATCCGTCATGTGAGCATTAAATGTATATTATGTAAGGTGGGGTAGAGTAATCTGGGCAAAACTATCACCATCTTTACAGCTGCCACTCTTCCCATAATCGACAGGGGTAAATCCTTGCCCATCTGCCCAATTCCGTTTTAATTTTTTGCTATCAAGGTGGAATAGTTCAGCTGATAAATCAAGGCTCCCTGATCCTATCTCACTCTCCAAGTAGGTTATGTGATATTGCAACTTCTATCTCCTTCACTCTTCTGCTTCAGTCTGTCGTGTGGGCCCCACAGAGGTATTAACTGGCACTTTTCCTCTGTTTATTTTAAAACCCAGAAATCTTCCCATATTCTTCTATACACCTCATCACTTTTCCCGTTTGTTCCACCGCATGTTCAAAAAAGATGAGCATATCGTCGCAAAAACATGGTGATTTAACTTCCATAGACCCTACCTTTATTCCTTGATAAAGACTACTATTTAAGAGAAAGACCGCCAATGGCTCCAGGGCAATATTGAACAGCATGGGCGATAGGGGGCAGCCCTGTCTCGTGCCATTTTGTAATGGGATGGAGGGAGATATGAAGCCCTGGTTATAAACCCTTCTGTTTTTTATTCTTGAGGGTACTATACCATTGCCGCCAGATAATTTCTAAATTTCCTGTGAACCCCATCTTATCCAGAAACTGCATTCAGCCACTTCCACTGGACATATATCGAAGGCTTTCCCTTCTCCGCATCTATGCCCAAGAGTGCAGGAGAAGCCCCTCCTTGATATTGTCTTTCTATTATGTCCAGTGCTGCCATTACTGATCTAATATTTTTGGCCGCTGACCTGCCCTTTATAAAGCCCAGTTGGTGGGGACCTATAAGCTTAGGCATTATGGTCGATAATCTATTTGCAATCACTTTTGAAAGTATCTTTATGTCTTGATTAATAAGTGAGATTGGTCGATACGCTTCTGGAATCCAAGGATCCTTCCCTTTTTATATATTACTCTGAATGTATCCAGTGTCTCGCTGATGGGATCATTTTTTTTTTTCCATGAGTCTCTGTAGAGACCATGGCCTAATGCCGGGGCGATATCTTATTGGCCTAGTATCTATAAAGTCCCCTGACAGCCCACCCGGTCCTGTGCATTTAGCTCGAGGATGCTTTTAATCACTTGTTTCATTTCTTCTGGACTTATATCTGCATTTTTAATATTTTCCTTATCCGTCTCTGTAAGTTTTTCTAGATGGTACCTTTCTAAGGAATTCTTCCCTTGGCTATGTCATATTGTGGCTTGTGAGTATAGAGACTGTAGTTATACTCTCTTTAATATGTCATTAATTTTCTTGGGTCTTTTTCAATATTGTTTCTGTTTGTCTTTCCATACGGAGGTTACCTGCCGAGCCCCTGCTTATGTCTAACCAGGTTTTTGGCCATAAGCTTCCCCGACTTTGTTGCCAAACTTTGGGAATAGGGGAGGCTTTCAATCTGTCCCCCATAAGCAGGCACTCAAGTCCTTTTCTGGTATAGCTCAAACTCCTCTTTGGCTATCTCCATCTAATCCCTGTTGGCCTGTGTCGATGAAATCTAATTAGAAACTGGTTGTATGCATTTTTCAACTTTACAGTAGGCCGAGTTAAATTTGGTTTCATCGGCTTTTTTCTTTGCTGTCCAGTATGACATTAATTCGCCCTCTGAGAACCCCGCCTCTGCTTAGCATCCCAATACAACCCCAGTGTCACTTTATGGGCCTCATTATCTCTTTCATATTCCTCCCACCATCTCCGTAGAAGTTCCCTGAAGTGTGTATCGGCCTGAAGGGAGCTGGGAAATCGCCATAAAATATCTGCTCCTTTGGGAAAAAGGTCTCTCAGGGTGAGAATCACTGGAGAATGATCAGAGATGAATCAGTCACCGATTTCCGCCAATCAATTCTGCCATAGTGGATGCGTTAGGCCAAGAAATAAGGCGATTCTCCGACCAAGAGAGATGTGCATGTGAGTAATGGGGTGAACTGTCCTCTCCTCTGGGTTGAGCTGCCTCACAAACTCAGTGAACCTGACGCGCACATAGTTCTCTCAATAATGTTTTCCTGGATTGGTTCATACACTCCTAACCCCCGTCCGCTTTCTACCTCTATCTCGCTCATAACATTTTTGGAAACTCCTCCCAGCTAACACATTATTATTCCCTTCTGGTAAGAGTTGAGGATTTGATGTTTTGTTAAAGGAAAGTCTTTAATACTTTGCTTATTAGGTGGCGTATCACTTAAATCAGGGTGAGATTTCCCGCTGGTGTCTCTAATTGCACTTTGATAACTCTTCCCTCATCATCTGTTTCCTGATGTAATATATTACAGGGGGTATTATTGCTAAACAGAAGAATCACCCCCGCTTTACCCTGTACTGCAGGTGAGCCTCTCACTTCTCCCACCCCATCTTCTGAGATGCTGGGAAGTCATTCTCAGAAGATGTGATTCCCTGAGGCAACAACTATACAAGCTTTCCTGCTTCTTATATATCTTAGCACCATCGTTCGCTTATGGGGGGAACGTAGCCCCTTTATGTTCCATGTAATTATCCGCATACTAGCCGTTGGTCAAAGAGTTGCATTCGGGATACACTAAAACAATAGCAGCCCCACACATCCCTCCCCCCACCCCGTTAACTATTTTTCCAACATTCCTGCACCTCCAAATTCCTTTCTTACACCACCTGGATCTGCAGATATTTAGCCTCTGTCTTCTGTGGAGGGGGGAGGAGCCTGTTGGGCTCTACCGCCCGGCTGGAGGATACCATTTATGACTTTTCTATCTGTAAGTCCCGTAACTCGTGGTCATGGTGCTAAGGGCCCTACCTGATGTACTCTGCACATTGCCTTATCTTTTGCATTGACACTGTAGTGCCTTTGTTCATTTTGTGGTTAAGTAATTACTATAAGTTTATTGAAAACTGTTTAATAAAAATCCATTATACGAAATTCCTTTCGTACAATTGTGGACTTCTCTTTTTTCGTGCATTCTTTAAAGGCGAAAATTATCTCCTTCTACACTTTAAAACTAAGAGAACAAACTCTGACCTCTCCTTCTCTCACCCATCTCTCAGAAATTTCAAACAGACTGAACCTGATATAGTTAACAATTACAAGTTGTCACCGATGGAACAACCCTCCCTTTCTAACAAGCAAACATATTAAGAAATGCTCTACATTTCTAATGGTGCTTAACCATTGGACTCCCTTAAAACCTGCCCTTTTGGTTTCCTAGCTCCCATCACCCCTGTTTTGTCTAACCTAAAAAACTCTTAGATATAGTCATCTTTTTTCGGGGTGCGGAAGTCTTTATATCTCGGGAAATTTCTCTTCTGCTCCTGCTAGCGCTTTGATTGTGCTCCGCATGGTCCGCTGGCTTCGTCTTTCCCTTTCTTTCCTCTCGTCCTCCGGAGGGTCTCCGTGGCCTCTAGTTTGTTGAAGTCCCTCTAGGTAGTCTTCTGCTTCGTCTGCTGACCGATACACCAGCGGCGGACCTTGTTCAGGAAAAATCTTTAGGATTGCTGTGTAACTGTCGCAGGTTGAATCGTATTGTTTTTAACTAATGCAGTAACCTACGTCAGAGAACTGCCCCTCCGTTTTCTGGACACTTCTTCAATAGAGTAATCCGCAAATAAAGCAGTCTGTCTCCATTAAGAATTCAGTGGGGGTTTGTGAGCTCCGGTATGGCCTGTAGGCAATCAAGATTTTTCATAGTAGTCCCAGGTACTTTGACTATGACTGGCCTTGGACAGCTTTCTTCTGGGCCGTCTTGGACTTGGTTGTCTCGGGTGGGGCCAATCCGGAGCGCTCGTCCACACTCAAGAGGTCGCTCAATCCCGAGCCAGCGTATTCTTTAGCACAGATGTCCATATAGAAGTCTGGGAGGGCTGAACTCACTGAGACCTATAACTCTGAGGTTATTTCTTCTGGAGCGGTTTCTCTAAATCCTCGCATTTTCACTTCGACAAAACTCATCCGCTTATTAGCTTTTCTATCATAGGTTTTGCTTCTAACACTTCGTCTTCCATACCGTTCACTCTCCCTTCCAGCGCGCGGATTTGATTAATATGCTTAGACACCTCAGAGTGTATGGCCGAGACTGCGGAGGTGACTGCTGCTTTGATAGATGATGCTATTGTAGCCTCAAAAGATGCCAAGATGTCTGGGGCCAGAAGCTTTGCCACTGTTATGGCCATGGTTTTGCAGGAGATATTGAGTCCTGGCAGCATCTCCTCTAGCGCTCCTCCCCCCTCCTGTGCAGCCTGTCTTGCTTGGTGTGGCTGTTGTGCTGAAGATGGCCCAGCCTGGGGATCACTGTGCGATTGTTGGCTACTTTGGTCCCCTCCCTGTACCTCCATCTCTGCTGGTGGTCTGTGTTCCTCCTCCTCCTCCATATCTGAGGTTGCTGCTGCTGCATTCATATTGCCGTGGCCGCTTCTCGTTGCGCGCGGTGGATCGGGCGCTATCTTGGTGCGTCCTGGCTCTGTCTGCTGTGTGCTTTAATACTGCACAAGGGCTCCCCGCTCCGATTTCGCCGCACCTGGCGGCACCGGGTTGTTCCCTGCGCTGATGGCACTAACGAGTGCCGTTTTTTATGCTGGTATGCCGCGGTCTGCCCGTTAGAGACGGAGCGGTGCGGGAGCTCCTAGTCTCTGCTGCCGGCCATGCACGCGCCGGAACCGGAAGTCCAGCATATTTAATGTTAAAGAGAACCTGTCACATAGTTTTTGCCCCCCTGGCTGAGGACAGAACAAGGTAGTGTCAGGCATGCTGTTTCCAGCACTGTGTCCCTTATTCTGTAAGACGCTGTAGTTTTCGTGTATTTAATGCTCAAATCTGCAGTTTTCAGCCAGAAGAGTCATTCGAGGAGTCCTTCAGAGTGTCAGTTTTTTTCACACCCCACCCACCTGAGGCTAGCCCCGCCCAACTCAACTGACAAACCTATTACTTTGAATAGGTAGAAACAGGTGAATAGCTGTCAGTGGGCGGGGCTAGCCTTTGGTGGGTGGAGCTAACACCTGCTCATGAATAAGATTTGAGCGGTAAATGCTCTAAAACTACAGCATCTTACAGAATAAGGGTCACAGCGCTGGGAACAGCAGGTCTGACACTAGCTTGTGCTGCCCTCACCAATGGGGGCACAACCTATGTTACAGGTTCTCTTTAAGTTCTCTGAGGCATCTTATGGCTGTTAGAAATAGTGCACGTTTCACTTGAATTTCTCGAGAGACGTTAGGGTACATCAATATTAGTGCATTGCACAGAGGGATAAGTAATTTTTTCCTGACTAGCCTTAGAACTGTCTTGATCTCTATAACTGAGAAATTTAACAATGAAAGTCCAGGGAGGAACACCTAGAGGTGGAGGCTTAGTGAGGATCCTGTTTGCTCTCTCCACTGCAAACATTACAGAGAATTGATCCTTGCTGAAAGTCTCTGCTATTAGGTTTACTAGAAAGCTTTAAGAGTCAGACCCTCCGAACCCACTGGAAGACCAATAAAACGGAGGTTGCATCTGAGGAGTCTATTCTACTGGTCATCCAGATATTGATGTAGCTTGGTTATGGTGAGCTCAGCTTCCATGACCTACCTCTGTAAGGGTGTAGCCTGATCTTCTAAGGTTCTGACTCTAGTTTCCACTTTTGTTACCCTCTCACATGAGTGTTGCTCGTCTTGGCGTAAAAGAGAAATATCTGGGGGGATTGGATAGTCTTTACGGCATCATCAGAGTATGACTCGCTCCACCACACTCATTAGGGTTCCATCTCATTTCCACCTTGGTTCTACCTTTCCATAGACCGTCCTCCGAAACACTATGATGACGACTGTGGATCGCATCTAGATTACCTGTGTTATCGTTCCACAGCAATCATTTATTATTTTAGTACATTGCTAGTTAAATATAGTTAATATAATTGAAGAGGTTTGCTTACTTCTTAATTTACTCTGATTTCCTTTGTTTGTATGTAGATATAGTAATGTGATCTACGCCGATTTGCCTATAGGATCACTGTTTATCTGTAGCTAGAAGCAAAACCTTGCTATTTCTATTACCGCATTCCGTACTTATATGTGAAGTTGTTCTGCAATTTTTATTTTTTTTGTTCTTGTATTCACTTTGAAATGATTTTTATTTGTTCTCAAAGTTACATGATATATGTTTTTCTACATATTCCTAATAAAGCACTTTGAAAAAGTAAAAAAAAAGAGAAATATCCATTTGTATCGCTTCAATATGTGTGGTTAGGGTAGCTTGACAAATAAGATTAGCAGCCAGCACTTTTAGGGTTTCTGGATTGAAATAAGAAGATCAAAGGGGGTCTGTGCTGACTCTTCGGACACTAAATTTGGTTGAGAAACACTTTAAGAACTTTTTGGTGGGCACCAGGCCTCCAAAACTTTTCTAAGTTGTCCAAGGTTTAAGATGGCATTTTAGGTAGAGACATATTTTGAAGGCAATTGTAATCACAGAAAAGAAATGTGCTCAGATAAGCACTATAACACAGGAGCTGCAGGACTCAAGTTAGTCAAAGGAGGGGAAAGGAAAGTCACATCTGCACGCAGGCATGGTTGGGAAGGGAAAGGGAAAGAACAAGAGAGAAGTAACACGAGTCATGACAGGTAACCTATCACAGGGTTAGGCCCAATGATCACAGACCTTGTGAATGGTAGAAGTCGATATCCAGAGTGGAGTGGTATAAGGACTAGCTAATGTCCAGAGACTCTTCATAGTCTGCGGTACAGACACAGCACTGGTAGACACCAAGGATACCCTAGGGCACAGGTGTCAAACACAAGGCCCGCGGGCCACATCCGGCCCGCGGCCTTGTGTTTTCCAGCCCGCGATCTCCCTGACTCCGCACAGCTGTTTTACCACAGACGTGCAGAGTCAGTCAGCTAGTACAGGGAGAAGGCGGGAGGGATCGTTTCCCTCCCACCTTCTCCCTTTGTATGTAGAACGCTCGGTGAGCGCTGTACATAGGGCGTCGCAGGGGGGGGCGTGATGCGCCGCTTTGCTCACGCCCCCTGTGACGCTGGGTCTCCTCGCCGGCAGCCTCTGCCACCGAGGAGATCTCTGGGAGCTGCGTGCGGGCATAAGCAGCGTGACGTCACACTGCCTACACCATACACAGCTCCTGAACCGGACCGCGCTGCACGGACACGAGGTAAGTAGCTGTTTTTTAATTTTATAATCATTAGGGGGCATCTGCCTGGCTACTGAGGCATCTGCCTGGCTACTGAGGGGGCTACTGGGGCATCTGCCTGGCTACTGCCGGGGCTACTGGGGCATCTGCCTGGCTACTGAGGGTGCTATGGGGCATCTGCCTGGCTACTGAGGGGGCTACTGGGGCATCTGCCTGGCTACTGGGGCATCTGCCTGGCTACTGAGGGGGCTACTGGGGCATCTGCCTGGCTACTGAGGGGGCTAACTGGGCATCTGCCTGGCTACTGGGGACCATGGGGCATCTGCCTGGCTACTGGGGACCATGGGGCATCTGTGTGGCTACTGGGGCATCTGCCTGGCTACTGGGGAACATTGGGCATCTGCCTGGCTACTGGGGCATCTGCCGGGATACTGGGGACTATGGGGCATCTGCCTGGCTACTGGGGGACTATGGGGCATCTGCCTGGCTACTGGGGACTATTGGGCATCTGCCTGGCTATTGGGGACTATGGGGCATCTGCTTGGCTACTGGCGGACTATGGGGCATCTGCTGGCTACTGGGACTATGGGCATCTGCCTGGCTACTGGGGACTATGGGCATCTACATGCTACTGGGGACTATGGGCATCTACGGGGGACTATGGGGCATCTGCATGGCTACTGGAGGACTATGGGGCAACTGCCTGGCTACTGGGGACTATGGGGCATCTGCCTGGCTACTGCGGACTATATGGGGCATCTGCCTGGCTACTGGCGGACTATATGGGGCATCTACAGGGCTACTGGGGGACTATAGGGTATCTCCCTGGCTACCGGGGGTTATGTGGGGCATCTCCCTTTCTATATGGGGCATATTACCTGGCTGCAGAGGGCATATTACTATCTGGCTACAGGGGGCAAAAATACCTATCTACCTACATGGGCAGATATAACTGTCATCTACAGGGGGCTTTATAGCCACTTATCTACCTACAAGTAGTTCTAAAATTATGTCGGCCCTTAAAGGGCCTTTAAGGGCCGCCATGAGGCTGATGTGGCCCCCGGTGATAACGAGTTTGACACCCCTGCCCTAGGGTTAGAGTACTGCAATAGAAGAGCACTAGCTGTATATTCCCCTCACCAGCAGCATATAGAGAGGGGTCCACATGATATATAGGTTTATATGATTTGGAGCAGGGTTTCTGAGAAAAAAAAAAAAAAATACTGGTAGGACTAGAAGATCTTTGACCAACCATTGAAGCATGAAGGCAGGAGGAGCAAATGGTGACATATATTTATTCAAGCTGTTAAAGGAGTATTCCTATTTAATGAATTAGCTTTAAACATGTAGGTAAAGATAAAGACTATTACCAAATACATTGCTGTTCTAATTTTGCTTCTCTTCAGAGTTAGGAGCAGATTCTATATACTTCTTTTGCACTAAAATTTCTATTGGCCACCTCTATTTACTCTTACAGGCATGAGCAGTGGTTGGGATGATGACTCACTCCCTGCTGTTCCTTTTTTTCTCACTAAGTAATGTGTTTACATTACTTATTGAGAAGTGTTAAACTTTTACAGCTCTATAATCTTGTGCACTACAATTTACAAACCTCTTGCAGTCATGTCACTGTAACAGGATCAGCTAGGAATAGCATAGCTGATATGCTAATCACTACTGTACAACCATCCACCGCGTAACCAGCAAGTGACTGAAGCTGGCAGTGGCTGTGTGAAACAACATGTTGAGACAACCCCTTTAAATGATAGTGGAAGCTCTCCTTAAACCACCCTAGTATAGTAATTGACAGCTTTCCCTGTGTGTGTACAGAGAAAACTGTTAATCACTGCAAGTGGGTGGGGTCAGCAGTAATTTTCTCTGCTTCTTACTCAGAAATTCTGCATCAAATCATATAAAGCTACATATAACAGAGCTCAGGTTATCTCCCTCTATCCCATCCTACTCTCAGATAGGGGGCATAAACCACTGGACAGATTCCCTTTAGGGGGATGAAAAAGATAAAAGCGTCACCTTTCAAACCAGCTCTATTCCAGTGCTGAGCACTGTTCCCACATTTACTATATACATGACCCTGCAGGCTTTCACAGACCTCAGTGGTTCCTTCTTGTGTGAAAGGGTACGTGGCCACTGAGGCTTGTGATTCACTGCAGGGTCACATGCTGATGATTGTGAGCTTATCTGGTTTGAAAATTGAGTATTACTCGTTTAAATTTTACCCATTCCCCGGGCCACTAAAATATTTGAAAAAAAAAAAAAAACAAAACAAAACACAGACTACTCCGTCAGTATAAGCATCCAAGAAATAGAGACAAAACATATTATGATACCATCATAATAAAATACCGCAGACGAATATATTCAAACTCTACTGTGACAGTAATACTGTTTAACAGATAATTAATCAAAAACTGGACTGAATGCTATGAGCTCACAAGACATAGTCTCTCAGCTACCAGTATACACAGCAACCTGCTGCAAAGCGGAACTCTGTTTTATAGAAGGCTAGCTATCAACCACTCCCTAATAACTAAGCTCACCTATGTGCACAATCAGCAGACAGTTCATAAAATTGTTTGAGGCAGATGCATAGTAATGGCATTCCTGCCATTCGTAACAATAGGTTACATGTGGATCAGCTCATATAATTACCTGGACCATAGTTAAAAATGACCGGTCAAAACTAAGCTTCAAATGGGGCTGTCTTCTGCTGGAACCTTGAAGATTATTGTATTAATGTCTGGGCCAAACAAAAGATTCTATGGTACTATGGCAAGCCAGCCTGGCCATGTACACTAGGCCGGGTAAACTATGTTCTTTGTATTTTTTTGCTATACTGCATCTACTGTAAGAGCTTTATTAACTAGAATTTCAAAGGGTTTCTTTTGAAAATCCCTTATGAAAAATCCTCATGCTAAACTGATTGCTAAATAGCACTCCAAATATCGTTCAACTGTTGTTAGGGCCATAAATGCCCTCTAATATCCATTATTCCTAGATTGTTCCTTTCATGGTAGAGTTGTTAGCTTCTACAAATTGCTCTGTTATTTCCAATATAACAGTATTGTAATGTTGGGGTTTCCAGACAATGAATCACTCTGTGTCATGGTATTCTAGTATATGATGCAAGTCACTTTGCTTTGACTTATGCCCTATAATTATAGATTGGACAATATGGAAATATATTTAGCATGGAAGATTTGAATCATCCTGTATTGTGGCACATGAGAAACACTTATGGGACTCTGGTATTATGTATGTCATAGCATCATTTTGCTACTTCATGCTTAGCCAACGGTTGTCCAGGAAAATCATGGTATTTATTTTCTATAAAAAAGCTTAGAGATCTAAACAAGGATGTAAGCTGTAATGGCTGGGGTACCATGTTGACAGTGACTGCAATTTGCCAAGAGGCAAAAAGATGCATGCAATTTTATGATGATCATAGAAATGCTGTACTGTAATACAGATCATAGTACTGTAATATTAATTGACAACAAGTGGTTTAAGCAATAGTTTTCGACAACCTTATGTTTAGTGACAGATTGGGTTTCATGGACAACATCTGGATGGGCTAGGAGTGGTAGGTTGTCACAGGTATCTGGAGCCATGCTGAGTGCAATACATCCTACAGCTCCTGGACGGAGTGTGGGAGAGGATCTATGACACAATGATCGAGGTGGTCCTACAGATACTCAATTAGGTTCAAGTCTGGGGAGTTAGGGGGCCTGTGTAGTACCTGGAAGTCTTGGTCATGCTCTTCCAATCAAAGTTGGATAATTCTAGCTGGGTGACATGTCGCATTGTCTTGTTGGAAGATCTCATCCACCCCAGGAAAGACAATCAGCATGTATGGGTATATGTGATCTGCAAGGATGGGTTTCATCCACCCCAGGAAAGAATCAGCATGTATGGGTATATGTGATCTGCAAGCATGGCTTTATACCCAAATCGGTTGAGAGGGCCTTCTGCATTGATTAGTGAGCCCAGAGAATGCCATAAAAACATTCCCCAGACAAGAACGCTGCCACCACCAGCTTGTGTTCTTCCAACAATGGTTGCAGGGTGTTTGTTCTCAAATGTTTCTCGCTTGACACGCCAACATTAATCCATTCAATGAAGCAGAAAACTTGAATCATCAGAGATGGCAACTCTTTGAAATCGGCAGAGTTCAACTTCCAATACTGCCATGAAAAGTAAAGTCTTTTCTGCCAATGCAACTTTGTTAGTAAAGGTGCAGTGATCATCTATCTGTTTCAGAGCTGTGGTGTCCGTCGTTTTAGCAGGAAAAAGGAACATACAACTCTATTTTTTTCTATCAAAAAAATTAATTTCTATACAGATGAGTGCAGTAGTAAAAACCAACAAAAAAAATGTCCGTTTACAGTCCTGCCAAACCTCTCTTCCCTTAGGTCAGGTTTACGTCTGTAACTGCAGGTTTTTGGCAAACCTCAAACCTCTTGTGATAAAAGCGCAGGAAGTATAATAAATAAATAAATGGTAGTTTAATTTGGCTAAAAAGCAACGACTTGTTTCTGGTAAAAAACACTTCTTCATGTTCCATGTAAAACGGTGTTAAAACAGCAGGATAAATACCAGATAGAGGCGTCAAAAGTGCATGAGAAGGTTTGTACACAGTTTGCAAAGATGGTTACATCTATGTAACGGCTCTGAGTGGTACCTTTATATGTATGTGACATGTAGAGGTACCGCTCAGAGGTGTCACACATATGTAACCCCTCATGTAGCAAAATGACAGTTTTGAAGTAGCCATCGAAATAATTTTTTGGTTTGGGGTCACCGCAACATGAGGAACTGTATTGCGGGGTCACGGCATTAGAAAGGTTGAGAACCACTGGTCTAAAGGAATACATAGCGATCTTTATGAGATAGACACAAACAAAGCATGAAGAGAACTTGTGCCTGAGGCTGGAATACTCTACATATGATAACAAAGCTCAAGTGGGGGGCTTCAGAACCACAGAGGGGGCCCAGTTAGTGTCACAGACATAACTCAGAGGAATGGCTAAATATTCTGACTGAAAAGGGAAAATTTACTCATGCCTGGAGATGTTGGCACTGAGTTAATGACAGCCTGGAGAGTACGGATAAGGAAATCCTCTTCTTCAAATTTCAAGATGACAAGTTAGAGAGGAGCAAAATACCATTTTAATGCATGCTCACATAATGAGGATATGACATATAATTGTGGTAAGCATAGATAATACTTTCTTGGGAGTTGGATAAACAAAGGTTGTGATGGTAGACCATCACAGCTTTTTACAAAGTCACTGATTGGAATGATCTTAGACAAGATATAGCTCACTGCCAGATAACCTGAAGTGACTGGGCACTATCTCTGGAAATTTAAAGGGAATGTGTCATCAAAAATGACTTATTGCTTAACTCACGTTTTTATGTTAAACACATTTTTTAAGAATTTTTGGTTATATTTTTTTTTACATTTTCCATATCACTTTTAATATTTTGTAATAATTCTTAAGTCCTGCAGTTTTCACTTTGGCCACTAGGCCTAATAATAGTCTGACACTTCCGGTGTTGTAGAGAAAGATTCTCAGTTGTCTGCTCATTATCAGCACAAAGAGGGTCAAACTGAAAGGAGATACCAGCTTGAATAGATAACACAGAATCCACCAGTCACAAGAGGAGATAGTCACAGTTCACCCTTTCACCTCCCTGCACACTGATTTCTTCCCAGGTCACATAGCATGAGTAGAAAACTCTCCTATAGAAATCAATGGGACTGAGTCAGTCTTAAGTCTCCTATGTGCACGAAGCTACTGTAAAGCATCTCTCTGCTGTTAAAGCAGTGCAAACAAGGCCTAGTAGCCAGTGAAAACTGCAAGACCTAAGAATTATTAAAAAGTATTGAAAGTGATATGAAAAATAAAAAAAAACAAAACAATCCAAAATTCCCAAAAAAATGTGTTTAACTTAAAAACGGAACTTAAACAATGACTAATTTTTTGATGACACATTCCCTATAAGGGGACGCTGAAGTATAAATAATGTTTCCTTAAAATGTAAATACTCTTACACGAAACGCTACAATTTAAAAGATGACCACTCCGTTCAACCCCCATTATCACATGACATCCAAGCATTTTACCCCCCCCCTTCCCCACTCTTTAACAAAAATAAAAGGGTTTTCGGGAAAAGAAAACGAAAAGGATCTCCTCAAAAAAGAGGGAAATTAGAGATGAGCAAAAACACAAGAGCCACAAAAAATGCATTAAGGAAGCAAAGATAATACCCGGTTGGCAGTTGTGTTGTAACCCCCCCTTTTTAAATTTCCCCACTATGTGGAAAAGAATAGCTCCCCTTTAAATTGAATCTATTCACTAAAAATTAAAAATTTAAAAAAAGTCCCAGAAAACCATAAGTTTTGGTTTAATATACAATACAAAAAAAAACTTAAGCCGATTTTCCTTGCCACACCTTATGCTGCCCGGGTGTGGGATTCTCTTGCATCTCATCCCCAAAAAGAAAAACTGGGGAAGGAAAAAAAAAAAAACCCCCTATTTTCACATGTTCCCACCCTTCACTTGCACCGGGATTTTTCCCTAATAGCATGGGGGTTTTTTTGGGTGGGTCTTGGCTCCTTGTGCGTGTTTAAACTCATCTCAGCTTAAGCAGTGAAGGCCTAGTTCTGGTTTTTTTAAAAGTATAAATTTTCCATTTTTCCCCAAAAATTTTTATTTTAAAGGAATTAAACCTCCAAAATGAGACCTTATGGGGCTTGGAGTTAAATATATGGAAAATTATGTTAAACCAAACCTCATTTTGATAATCTTCCCCCTATTAAAAATAAGTTTTTTTTTTTTTTCCCTTGCCCAACTTTTTAGACATAAGGTGAAACCACAACCCCCCCTCCAGCGGGTGTGTGCCAAAGGGGTCGGGTATTTTTGTTTGTATATTTTTCCCAACGATGTACGCGGCCTTTTTTACAAGATTGCTATTGTAAAATGCATTTAGTAGCAGATTCTTTTCCCCATGAAATTTTTAAGGTTACAACCCTCAGTAAAAACCTGGATTTTTTTTTTTAATAGAAAGGGGGTTTGTTGTTTTGCATTTTTTTGACTAATTATTTTAAAGAGGCCAGGGGGTTTGAGTAACCAATTTTTGTGTTGAACACTCAGTAGCTCCCATGAGAGGAGAGGTGATGTCTGAGCATGTGCGACAGATGAGGAGCTCTCATCCCTGGTCGTATCTCCTGGAGATGAGCTGTAAACAATGGATCACTAAAGGAGCAGCTAAAACAAAAACAGTGCAGTATTTGTAATAATAATGAATGGTGAAAATGTTTGTTATTTCATTTGCAAGCTTCCCACATCAATTTTACTTCGTGGCAAAACCTCTTTAATGTCCCCTTTTCACTAGAAGAAGTTTCTCGCACGTTACATACCCTTCCTAGAGAAAAAAGCCCCAGAACCAGATGGCTTCTCCAATGAATATCTTCAAGCCTTCTCCTCAATTCTGGGTCCTCACCTGGTTGGCCTTTGGAACTCAGCTATGTCAGAAGGTACTTTACCAGCGGAAATGCTGCAAGCTACTACAGTTACGATTCCAAACCCAGGGAAATCTCCTAACTCGCCACCTAATTTCCGACCAATTTCTTTATTAAATTCCGATACTAAACTCTATGCCAAAATGATTGCTAATCGCCTAGTAGATATCTTACCAATGCTGATAAAGGCCAACCAGGTGGGATTCATTAAGGGTAGGCAGGCTCCGGATGCAACTAGACGATTACTCAATATCATACACCATATTGAAACCCGGGGGGCTGCCTTCTCTGCTTCTTTCATTAGATGCAGAGAAGGCCTTTAATAGGATACATTGGACATTTGCCTTCAAAGTATTGGAGAAATTTGGGTTTACAGGACCTATCCTTCAAGCGATACAATCTCTATATTCCACACCTTCGGCCCGAGTTTTATCTAATGGCCTCCTTTCCAAACCCTTCCAAATAACCAATGGAACTCGGCAGGGTTGCCCGCTTTCTCCTCTACTGTTTGTACTTCTAATGGAACCTCTAGCAGAATCTATACGCACTGACTCGTCTATCTCAGGCATTCAGATAGCAAAAAACTCTCACATTATCTCTACCTTCCCTAGTCAAAATTCTTGAGACATTTAGCAAACTTTCTTATTACAAAGTTAACTCTTCCAAATCCATGGTTCTTGATTTCAATCTAAACTCGTTGGAGACCAAAAAAAACTAAAAACTTCCTTTCCATTCCAATGGCAATCTCAATCCATCCCTTATTTAGGCATAGTACTTACTAAAAACAGTTTCAAACTGATGAAGTCTAATTTTGTTCCTCTACACAAAAACTTACAAAAAGAACTGGACAGGATCTCTAAAGTAGATAACTCTTGGCTAGGTAGTATTATTCTCTATAAAATGCTTATCCTTCCCAAGATTTTATATTTTTTGAGGACTTTACCTATTTTTATTCCGAACTCAATATTTTCCATGTTTCAATCACAATTGAATAATTTTATTTGGCAATCGAAACGCCCCAGTGTAAAGTCTGGTATCATACATAAAAGTGAGAGGTTTGGGTCTTCCTTTGTTGAAAGCTTACCATATGGCGGTCACCATTGATCAAATTCAACATTGGTGGAATACCTCCAGTAATAAGCTATGGGTACTATGGAAGCTGATCTTTTGGCTATCGTGTCATTAAAGGCTTGGTTACTTAACCCATATCCTGTAGCTTCAAATGACGGAACCCACTCCATGCCGATTATGTCGTCTTTAAAATATTGGAACATGTTATGTCCAGATTCTTACCCTCTCATAGCCTCCAGTGTTCATCCGATTCCGACTGTCTATATCTCTTCAAATTCTATATGAACAGAGGATTTATACCAATATATCACTGCAAATAATAATCCCTGTTAAAACATAACTTTTACTAGACTATTTAAAATATTAATATCTAAACCCCTATATATTACCACTGCATCCCTAGATGATACAGCATATGTACACTTTTCTGCCAGTGGAGTAATCGCCCCGATAAAGAGTGGCTCCGCTTTAATGACAGACAATATCACTACATACGTGTATAAAAACCTTTAAATCCCAGCTATCCCGACGCGTTTCCCCATATAATTCTGGGGTTCATCAGGGGATTCAAAATTTCTCTCACTGTGGAAAAAGAATACGCTATATATACAACACAAAATATTACAACATATTTTACTTCCAAATGCTGTATCCCTCTTATCTTGGGTGCCAGCGTACTAGAGGTGCCGCGGGAACTATCGTTATTTTACCTGGCAGCACTTGAGCTAAGTATCAGTCCATTTATCTAAATTTGGAAGTAAAATATGTTGTAATATATGCGTTGTATATAGCGTATTCTTTTTTCCCCAGTGAGAGAAATTTTGAATCCCCTGATGAACCCTAGAATTATATTGGGGGAAACGCGTCGGGATAGCTGGGATTTAAAGGTTTTTATACACGCATGTAGTGATATTGTCTGTCATTAAAGCGGAGCCGCTCTTTATCGGGGCGATTACTCCAAATGGCAGATAGTGCACAGTATGCTGTATCATCTAGGTATGCAGTGGTAATATATAGGGGTTTAGATATTAATATTTTAAATAGTCTAGTAAAAGTTATGTTTTAACGGGGATTATTATTTGCAGTGATATATATGTCTATATCTCTTCCTCATACCTCTCTCTCTAGTTGGGAAAAACAAGGTATAACATATATTCAAGATCTGTTCAATGGAGACTCACTTCTTTCCTTCTCTTCTCTCCAACGTAAATACAATCTTCCATCTAAGGATCTTTTCCAATATAATCAAATTGCCCACTTTCTAAAATGTAACTCTATCGAGAACTTTAGAATCCTTACACCAATTCTATCCATTCTTGACCAAAAACTTTCTAAATCTCAAAAAAGCTCTAAAATAATATACAACATAGTGACTAACCACCTCACTTTTGTCAAAACGGATGATATTGTTAAATGGGAACGAGAATTGGGCATCTCGTTCTCGGAATCTCAATGGACAACAGCATTATATTGGGCTCACAAGTCTTCCGCCTCGGCTAGTTTTAAGGAACAATATCAGAAACTTCCAACTAGATGGTATTACACCCCTCTCCGTTTATCGTTTTTATATCCTTCTCATCCTGCAGTTTGTTGGAGAGGTTGTGGCCTTCAGGGGTCTCTTATTCACATTTTTTGGAGCTGCCCAATACTGCAACAATATTGGAGAGACATTATATTACTATCTTCTAAATATGCCCAAATACAATGTCCGCAATCCCCAGAATTTGCTCTATTCCTAATTGACATAAACAAAGTCGCGCTAATAAACAGAACGATTGTATGCCATATCCTTCAAGCAGCTACACTGGCCATTAATAGAAAATGGAAATCTCTATCTCCCCCCTCAATTACAGAAGTCTCAGAAATTGTATGTATGAAAAAATTCTAGCATTTAGAGAAGGGAAATCGTCCAAGTTTTTCTTACATTGGTCTGAATGGATGGAAAATAACAAGTTCATACAGATATAATTGCTCATCACTAGCAGTATAGCTGCAGACTTACTGATGTGACCAAATCCCCCCCCCCCCCCATCCCCTTTACCCCCATCCCTTATTTCCTGCCTCTTTTTCAGTTATTATGAGTTTGGTATAAGAAATTTTTAGGTCTCAGGTTGGACTGAGATGATCTAGATAGCCACAGGATAGCAATACTCCTTGATCGTTAAGATTTGTCTAGAGCTATACTAACTCTAAAATAGAGCATAGCTGATGTTTTGATGATTCAATTTTATTACCTGCCTATTCATCATTCTATCCATATTATGTTATTGATACCAGACTTACTTGGATATCTATTTCGTTAATGCAAACAGTATGATTTGTAATTGTTCTTATAGCCTTTCACTTGCCTGTTCTTTAACTGTTATTTGCTTATATGCTTGACGATCCGGGCATAACTGTTTGGTATCTTACTGTTCAAATCATTGACCATTGCTCTTATTTTTATGAATCTATTGTAAAATCATTACGAGTTGTCTACCTGTATGCCATGTTATATTTGTTCTCTATGCAAAAATTTCAATAAAAATTTTATTGAGAAAAAAGGTAAATACTCGAAGGTTGTACTAGTGGACCAGCAAACCTTTGTACAGAGTCAATGGATGGAACAGCCTTGGTCACAAACCAGGTCATGTCAGGGGACCTGAAGTGACTGGATACATGACCAAAGACAAATGCGGAGTACTAGTTCTGGCAGATATATAATGGAATATATATCTCCGCCTTATTAAGACAATTATTTATTGCACCAATTCAGTAACTTCATTGAGGTCAAATGGTATGAAACATTGTAGCTGGTAAATCTAGAACATCTCGCGCCTTGACAGCGCTTCTAAGCGATTTGGAATGTGTTCTGGTATGTGGTCAATTAATGTCAATGAAATGGTGGTATCATCTCCATTATGTGTTTGAGCCAGATGTCTAGAAACGTTATGTTTTTCTAATATTAAGCCGATGACTATTCATACGTTTGTGTACCTGCTGGATGCTACGACCAACAGTTCCCGTCTTTGATGATAGAAAACTGTTTTGACCCTGGTTGACAATAGAATAAGTCATGCATTTATTTTTATTACTTTTATAAGCCGTTCTGTGTGTTACCGATTTTGCTTATTTGTCAGTGTTGTTCAGTGTCACTGGGAGCAACGATTTGTTTTATGGTAGTGGTCCTCTGATAAAGGATAGGTGGATTTGGTGTGATCTGATCCTTTCAGTATGGATCCTTTAACAAAATGGTCCAGTAGTTCTGTAAAATAGATGTGATCTTACTACCTGTAGAACTGAACTGGTTAATGAAACTTGGTTTAGTGTTTTTTTAAATTCAAACGCTTTTTTTGAATAAATCAAGAAAAGCATGAGCTTTAAAGAAACAGAGACTTACAAAGCCCCAACATGCAAAAGAAAAACAAAAATTAAAAAAAAAAGAGAGAAGAAAAAAAAAATTGGGAGGAAATATAAGAAGTGAAAATTTCTTCAATGGTAAAAAAACAGGTTAAAAAATTAAATGTACTCAAAAACAAAGAACCGTAAGGAAAAAAAGCATTCAATTTGTAAAATAATTAGTATATCAACCCTATAAAAACCCCAATAAGAAGGGAAAAAACCCCTAAAAAAGGCATTTCTGGCTCATAACAAAAATACGGAGAGCCCATAAAAAAAAAAAAAAAAAAAAAAAAAAAAAAAGGGGGGATACTATAAAAAAAGGAGGAGGGACAAGGGGAGGAAGGAGACGGGGGAGTCGGGGGGGGGGGTGAATTACCCCAAAAAAGCCCCCAAAAACCGACCCGGAAAGCAAAACCTTTACACCGGTTTTAGGGGTTGCAGGAAAAGTATTTTATAGCGCCCGTTAGAAAAAAAGAGGGCAAAATTCCCGGGGAATTTGATAGGAGAGCCAAGGTTCATGTTTTTAAGCAGTTGTCGTACTGATATAGGGAAGCTAACAGTTTTTCCCATTGATACATATGGAAAACCTCTTTTTATCCTTCCGCAATCGGGGGGGTCGGAGACCCCAAATGCAAAGGATAACTTTTTTGGGCCGCTGAAGAAGATGACGCAGTAAAGATCTCTTATATCCCGGGGTTTGAATGTGAACAAAAAAGGAAGAGGGGCCTAGGTGGGGAATCTTCAGACCCGTCAGCCTCAAACTATGGTCCCCCTCCGCCCCCAGAACCCTGCAGAGCCTGACGTCCCACCAGCATGCAGCTATCCCTACCTCCTCCCACAGCCCCAAAACAAAGGCCCGGGCAAGAGGGGAACCAACGTGTATTGGGAGGGGACCCTGTACCCCCTAGCTAAACTTTGAAGTGGTCCCTGCGCTCGGGTAGCTTGGCTGCTTAGGCGAGGTAAAACAGCGATGCCACTGCTCCTGAGTAAAAGTTTACCCAGCTCCTTCCCCCCAAAGCCACACAGTAGGAGGGGAGTAAATGCTGCATGCGTAGGGACAATTTTTTTATAGATAATGGAAGGGAGTGTTTGGGGGGAGTGTCCATCAGACACATTCTTTCAAAGGCAGAAAGGGGCTAGAATGTCAAATGCACCCTTTTAAAGGGTGAAAAAGTTAAGAGCTGGGTATGCTGGTAGGCCTGGGAAAAAGGGTTGTCGAGATTTCCGTGGGAGAGAATGAAGCGGGGCAATATAGGGCCAGCATGAAGTTTGCAGTCGCAGTGGGTTCGTTTTAGAACTCGCTAGAAAGGAGGGCACTGACAGGCCGGGGGGGG
The DNA here is from genome assembly GCA_025379985.1 of Phyllomedusa bahiana. Taxonomy (NCBI): domain Eukaryota; kingdom Metazoa; phylum Chordata; class Amphibia; order Anura; family Hylidae; genus Phyllomedusa; species Phyllomedusa bahiana. The sequence continues at coordinate 131,005 of JAODAL010004524.1, read as the reverse complement.
GGGAAAGCGGGATTTTCGGTGAGGGAGGAAGGGACCAGATCTAATATTAGGTTGTGGAAAGTTTATATTCACAATAAAGGAAAAGGGTTGAGGGTGGTGAAAGATGTAGGGTATTCCCCCCAAATAAAGGGTCCAGCCCAGGGGAGAGACCCAAGGATAAGGGAAAACTGGCCGCCAATCGGTCCCACAACCTCTATCCGGGGGCACACCAGACGAGGCCCCTAAATAGGGTGCTATTAATATCTTTTGCAGTCGGAAAACCCCAGCCCCCCAAACCCACTCTTATCCTAGTCAAAGTGGGGTAAAGCCTTTTCTAGGGGGTGGTTGGCCAAATAAAGGTGAAAACAGACGTGGACCCACTGCCAAAAGGAATTTTGAATATCCCACTGGGATTGTTGAAGTATAGAGCAAACGCGGCAAATAGTCTTTTGGAATGTTTACTCTGCCGAACCGGGAAAACTCTTTCCTGTTCCACCCTCGGGGGGCGAGGAGATTTTACGGAGTAAGGGTTCAAATTTAAAGGGGGTAAAAAAGTTTAGAAAGGCCCGGTAGGGATCTTAATCCCAAAATAGTAAACGCCATGCGGCCAAGCAAAGGGGTTATGCCCCTTGAGGGGCCCAAGGTCCCCCCAGGAGGAAGGTTAATATCTTGGCCTCAAATTTAGAGGCATTGATCTTAAAGTTCGACCAAGTCCAAACCTCTCCAACTCGGAATCATGCCGGCATGGAAGTAGGGGGTTAGTAATGTAGCCCAAAAAAGGATCAGCAAAAGTGAAAAATTTATATTCTGCTCACCAATTACCATCCCCTGATACCCGAGTTGGAACGAATCGCGGCCTTTAAAATTTTTCCCTCATAGGACGTACAAAAAAGGGGGGGAGAGGGGGCACCCCCTAGGTCCCGTTAGAATATAAAAGGGGTCAGACAAAAAACCCTTAATTTTAAGTTGGGGCGGGGGGGGGAAAACTTAAAGGGCCAATGACCTTTGAACAAAAAGACGGCCCCATCCCAGCGCCGAAAAAAGCCAGCAGTGAGACCAAGATTTTAAAAAAGGGCCCTTTTGGGGCCCCCAGGGAGGGGCCATAAAGGGGGATAGTCGCGTTGTGCATACGAGATAATATAATTTTTTAAAGTGTTGTCGCAGGCTTCCCCCCCCGGGGGACAACCCCACCTGGCCCGGAGTATAAAGAGGCAATAAGGGATCAATTTTTTACCAGCAGTTTGGCGAAAATCTTTAAATAAAATTTAAGAGAGATATGGGCCCTGTAACTTCACAGGAGGAGGGGTCCTTTCCCGGGTTTGGGGGAAATGACCCCCACAGGGGGTAATGTGCTTGGGGGGAAAAGAGTTTTGGGGCGAGATGGATTAAACACCTAAGAATATAGGGGAGGGAGATCTTAAAAGCCCTTTTAAAAAAACTTCTTGTAAAGCCGTCTGACCCCGGACTCTTTCCCCGGGGAAGGGACTTGAGATGCAAAAAATTTCCTGGGGGTAAGGGCGCCCCCAGGGTCCGAGAAACGGAATCAGGAGGACAAGGAGGGGTCAGCGTAGACTGAGTATTCCTTTGGGGCGGGAGAGGGGTGGAAGGTTTATTCAATTTGGAGTAAAAAGAATGGGGAAGCATTTATTTCAGGGTGTGTGTCCCCATATGCCATTATGCACTTGATACGGGGATGTGAATTGCCATCTGCGGGGAAAGGGGGCGCAAGCAAATAAGCGAGGCTTTATTTCCATACTCATAAAGTCTGCTGCGCCCCGCTTGAAAGAAAGCCTCCAAGAAATTCCCGGAGCTTTTAAAACCCCCAATCGGGCCACAAGGAGTTTGCCAAAACCTCCGGGGGAGAGGCGTTTGTGGGCGGTTTAAGGGCTACTCTTGAAGGGCAGCCGCTAATTTGGGAAGCCTATCCCTCTTCAAAACTTTCCCCGTTTTGATCAAGAACCCGAAATTTACACATTTAAGTGCCTCCCCTCGTATAGTCGGGGGGTCGGGGTCATGTGAGGTCCAATTTAAAGAATTATGGATTTAGTAAATCAGATACAAAACTGTACCCAGAAGCAGGGGCTCGTTGAGTCGCCAGGGCCAAAAACGGCTTTGAAAAGGAGGGGACAGAGAGCTTACAAAAAATGGGAGTGTCTACCAAAAGATATTACCTATCCCAAATGAGGATAACCATGGGGGGAGCATGGGAGATCTGAGGTAAACAAAGGCTATAAAGTTGTGTGGCGCCGAGTAAAAAAAAGTAGTCCTTTTTACCCGGGGGTTGTACCCCCCAAGCATACATAATTGAAATAAATTTAGAGACCTTCGAAACTGCTTAAAAGCCATCGGAGTGAGGCTTTCCCCTAAGTTATCGGGGGGTCGGACAAGGGTCGGTTAAAATCCCCCCCCAAATACAAGCTTTCCCCCTTTCCAGCGGTGTCAGCCCTCCGTTAACTGGAAAAAAAAAAGGCCACCTTCCCCCGTTAGGCGCATAACATTGGGCTAAGTGAATGATGACCTTAATCTGGAGACGGAGAATAAGTATCGGGGCCAAAGGGGTTACTGGTGGTCCAACCTGGTGTGCCAATGACCCATGAAAAACAAACCCCTACCCCCCCGGGCCTAGCTCATGGTTATTGGCAAAAACCACATTGGGGTAATATTTGTTCCCAAGGGCTGGGTGTGCCCTACCTTTAAAAAGGGTCCCTGAAAAAAGCACTATTTGGCCTTTTTTTGTGAAAAATGGTTTTTAAAACCTGGGCTCTCTTTTCAGGGGGTGTTAAGCCCTTTTTTCATTTAAAACCCGGGGTACCGTCAATTCGCCTTGGAACCTAAAGACAAAACCCCCCCTCCAAATTTGGGGAAAAGGGGAAAAGGAAAGGGGAAAGGAAAAGGGGAAACCCAGAGCGACAAAAGTAGTCTGCAGCTGAAACTACAAGTTAGACTATATTAAGTCAACAATCCCAAGGCCTTCAAAGAAGCCTCAATCGGGGGCTAACGCCTAATGGGGGGGTAAAAAAAGGAAAAGATAGACGAACAAGTTACTGTATCGGGCTCCGCACGTCCCGAAAAAATAGAGAGAAGGGAAATGGGCACCGGCATGGCACAACAGAAAAGGGGGAAGAAAAAAAAGAATAGGGGGAGGGGAAAGACATTTAAACAAAAACCGAAAACAAACGGGTTTAATAAAAATGTGTTTTCCCCTCTGAGGATCTTATTGCAATAACATCAACCCCCCGAGCGGCAAGAATGATTCCAGAATGGGGGCTTGGGCATCCCCGGGAACCCCCCCCTCAAACCCCAACTAAGGGGACTCTCTACATGGGGCGTTCGGAGTCCAGAGTGCCCAAAACCCAAAACCCCGGGTTTAGAACAGAAAAAATGACCATTGCCATTACATGGTATATCGCTTTCACGAAAATCAAAAAAGGAGAGGGTGAAGTAGTAAAGATACATAGCACCCCTCTTGGTCAAACCGTTAAAAGAAGACAAAGGGTTAGCATAATAATTTTCTCAGAAAAAAATTTCCCGATAAAAAAGGGTACCAAAATTGAAATCCCGGATGGACCCCCCCACCCGGGCTCAGGCAGGGGGGGAGAGCGAAAAGTCAGTGGGGTGACGACGTCGTCGAGTTCTCCCTTGGGGGAGATCCCTGTAAAGGCAGGGCCGGCCAGAAGAAGGGGGTGCAAAAGCTGGAGGCCAGGGCGGCAAGTAAAAATTTCTGAAATCCAGTTCCGGAGAAAAAGGGTGGAATGTCATCTGGGGAAAAGAAATGGATAGCACTTTGTCCCCTCTACAAACTAGCAAGGGAAGGGGGAACCCCCCCCCGGGGAAGGGATCCCCGATTCCCAATACGCCAACAAGGGTTTCAAGGCCCACGTGGGGCCCAAAGTATTCTGGAGAGATCCTGCAAAAAGTTTAAAAGGGGGAGTCCCGGAATACAATGGGTTTTAGTTGCCCCGGGTTGTCGCATAATCTCCTCCTTTAATTGGAAAAAAAGGATTCTGCAAATAAATCTCGGACCGTTTTGGGGGCCTAGATTGGGGGGACGTAACGATCGGGGGGCCTATCCCTTTCGATGTGGGGTTGGGGGTTGCCCCCCAAAAAGTTTTTTAAAGAAAGTAGTGAGGACAGAGTTGATATCCCCCGGCGCCACCCTTTCGGGGGGTCCCCGAATCCGATGTTTTTGCAGCGGTTCCGGTTTTCCAAGCGCCAGCTGCTGTTTGGGGGGTAAAAGTCTGGGTGGATTGCTGGCCCGTATAGACTGTAAGGCTTGGATAGACGCCGACTCTTGGGTTGTTCCAAACGGGGAAAAACCCTTTGGGAGAAAAATTTGATAGGGTTTTCACAGACCGCGGCAAAATCCGCTTGCATTCAGGGCTACTTTTGCGCCGTTGAGAGATGTCAGACCGTGAGAGCATGACTGAGTAAGTTGTTCAAGTCGGCAAAGGGTGACCATTTGCTCCAGAAGAACAAAGTGGAGGGAGGTGGAAAAGCGTTGGGATAACCTCCCAACGAAGGCCCTGTTGGTGGAAGTAGAGGGGCCCGCTTCAGCCCTAAGGGCCCCGGGAGTGGGGGCTCTGCAGGGAGTCATCCCCCGGGGAAACCCCCCGGACCCCGGGGTGATGGTGCACGGCAGGATGAGACTGTGTGCCAATGGGGCACAGAGTTGGGTCCTGAGGTTGGGGGGAGACAGTGGAGGGACCCCCCCCACGGATGGGGTAGAGGGCGAGCCCTTGTGGAAAGGTGAAGAAAGCCCGTGGCATGGGCCCAAGGGGGAGGAAAAGTCCTGGGGGCTGAGGCATTTTAAGAGGGGCCCCGGTGCGGCTGAGGGGCAAAGGATGGAGGCCATAAAAATTGGCCCCCCGTTGAGTAGGAAAACACCATGTAAGGTTTTTGTCCAAGGAGGGCAGAGGGTGGACAAGTCCTGTGGGGGATGAGATCCCCGTGGAGTACAGGGGAGGGAAGGGAAATTCCATATCAATCAAGGGGTTGTCCCATCCCCACCCTGTACCTGTTCCTGTAGTGGTGAGGCACTTGGTGTTGGACAGTTTTTCCCAGGGGATGTACCTCCTCCGGGACCGTGCCAGGGGCCCCGGGGGGTTTTTTCGGCTCGGTCGGGCCTCCTTAGAGCATGAGCGCCGAGTAGCTGGGCGCCGGAGGTAGCGGGCAGGCAGGCGCCGGCGCTGGGGGAAACCCCCCCTGGTCCCCGCCTTCTGGGTGCGGCTGCAGGGGGGACTCCCCGACCCACACGGGACAGTGCGGGCAGCAGCGGATCCCGGGCGGGAGGGGGGTGTGCAGAAGCCCCTTTGCGGGCCTGGTACCCCGGCGGTGGAGCTGCTGCAAGTGTCCCGGCTGTAGCGCTGTCCCCGGTCGGGGGGCCACCTTTTTTTCAGGGCCACCACAGCTCCCCGGGCCCCCTGGAGTTGCGGGACTCGGGGAAAATAAGCCTCCTATATCCCCGGGTGAAGGAGGTTGAGGGGAGGGGGTTTAACCCCTTTTCCCGCCACTTTCCCCATCAAGGCAAGTGAAAACGGCCACTTTGTGTGAAAAAGGCGGAGCCCCCGTGGGTGCACGTCTTCACCGCTTCATGGCCCCCCGGGCACCCCCCCCGGTTTTTGTGTTTTTTTTAGTGTTTTTTATTAGGAAAAACTTTGAAGATGGGGGAATCCTCTTTTTTTGTATTTTTTGGTCATCTTGCTTGCTCTTTGGAGTGACTGCTCTATGATATTTTTAAGATAGTATTTTTCCTCAAGTCTTCTAGCTACTGGTTGCTGAATGAAATCTTCATTATTAGTACAGTTTTTGCAAATATGCCTTAGCTGACCAAATGGTACATTGGTTTTCCACTTATGGTAGTGTAAGCTAAAAAAAAAAAAAAAATCCAAAACGCTATTTGCGTCTACAGTTTTAAATAAAGTGGTGGTAGTAGTAGTAGTGTCTGTTTTTTTTAATGACTTGATTCAAGAAGTCTATTTCATTCTCTTCTATTTTAGGGGATAGTTTTATGCCACAAGAGTTGGCATGTAGGTCATTTATAAAATCTTCTGCTTCCTCTCTAGTGTTATCCCATATGAAAAAAAGATCATCTATGTATCTTTAATACAAGATGATCACATTGTAATACTTATTTTAATATATTCCTCCTCAAATTGGCCCATAAATAAATTGGGATATGATGGGGCTACTCTGGTCCCCATTGCAGTGCCTTTTGTTTGTTTGCAAGTGCAATTGTTATATACAAATAATTTATTATTTATCATAAGTGATAGACCGGCCAACAAAAAGTCTACATGCCCTTCTGTAAGGGACAAATCATTTATAAGGTATTGTTTAGTACATAATAAACCTTGAGTGTGACTGATGTTGCTATAAAGTGCAGCAACGTCCATAGTAATAAAAAGATATTTTGGTGAAAGGGGGTGGATAGCAGGTTGTCTATGAGGGTATCTGTATTGCATAAATAACTCATGAGTTCTTTCACATAATCTTTCACATAAAGTAGTCAGCCAAATTATTGTTGGAACGGTTAATGCCCAATATTATGGTGTTGTCTGGGGGATGGGTACCATCCTTGTGCAACTTTGGTACTTGGTAAAAGAATGTTTTCATTGAGATGGGGATAGTGGTGAAATTTCTTTCCTCTTTCATTAATACCTCATTAGTAACCACTTCTTGTAACAGATGTAAAAGCTTTTTATAAGAATCAATAAAGGGATCCCCCAATATAGGTTCCTAGTACTCACGGTCAGACAGGATTTTTTGAGATTCAGAATGATAATAGTCATACATCTGTGTCAGAGGTTCCGTTTGGAGCCTCCGTCGCGATAATGGACCCAGATCTGATACATGACGGACCCCAATGGTACTTGATGGACCCCATTGCATAGAATGGGGTCCATCGGGTGTCTGTCATTTTAATGGAATAAAATAGTGGAACTTGCTGTTCTTTTTGACAGAATTTTGAGAGAAAGGTGCCAAATGGAACTTCCAACGCAGAGGTAAACCCCACCTTAAATAATGCCGATACCATCTTGAGCTAAATATTGTAGTTCAGATTGGTTGCTATGGATGTGCTGTGAAGTAAAGACTGTGGTTCTTATACATTGTATTCTCAGTAATCGGAGTGGCGGAGGCAAAAAATATATTAGTAGCCATCACTCCATGCCATTCCGAACTACAATTTTTTTAAAACCGTACTGCTACATAGTACCACACCATCACCAGAAAGTCACTGTAGCATCTGGGGGAAATGTCTTAAGCAGAAATAAGACCACTGCAAAAAATCCAGCCATCGTTGCGACCTGCTTCAAAGATGTTGTGTTTACTTGCGTCTTTGCGATGCGCTTTTCGGATCCGTTTTAAGAATTGACATGTCAATTCTACTTGTGTTTTACGCAAGTGAAATCCCTATAGGAAACAATGGAGTGCACTTTTGTAGTCCGAAAAACGCATCATACTTTTGGGTTTGTTTTGGATGAGCTTTTCATACGAAAAGTACATCCGAAAAACGCATTGGATTAAAATTTGAATGTCTGTGTTGAATGTCTGTTTGTGCCTATAATAATAATAAATATAATAAATTAATAAATTATTATTATATTATATATTAATTATCAATTGTTAATTATTTAGTAATTAACTATTAATTAATAGTGTATTAATAATTAATAATTTAACAATTAATAAATAATTATAATAAATAATCATTCATAATTAAGCAATAATTTAAATAATAATTATTAGTTATTATCAATTACTAATTATTACTAATTGTTAGCTATTAATAATTATTGCCTAATTAATAATCAGTAATTACTTAATTAAGAGTAATTAATAAATTCGTAATTAGTTATTAGTGATTAGTAATTATTATATAATTAATAATTATTAATAATTTATTAATAAGTTTTTTAAAATGGGGTGGGTTTGGGAAGCTATAGGTAAATTTTAAAATAAAATTATGTGCTGAGGTTTATTTCAATCATATTATTAGATAAAGGTGCGTAGGTTATGATTGACACAAGGTCAAAAGGGTGTATTTGGTCATGGATAGGTTAAATTAATAGAGTTTAATTGATTTGAAAGAAAGCATTGAAAATGGAATCCGAAAAACACATTCAAAAACGCATGCAAAACGCATCCAAAAAAGCATCTGCAGCTGCGTTTTTTACTGCGTATTATACTGAAACCACTCAACATTCTATAATAAACTAGTTATCTAAAACATTAATAAATTTATTATTAAAAACTTCTATAATTTCTATAAACACCCATTCTATACTAAAAAACTGCTTTTATATCATTCAATATATAAAAAGTGATTTATAAGATTAAACACATAAAATGCTGTTATAGCGCCCTCTATTAGGCTTCATCTGAAACGCATGTAAAATGCTGTTAGCTCCCCCTAGTCTAGTGGGCTTCCTAATGTAGGTCATTAGGTTACTAAAGTTCAAACAGTTCTAGATCAAATGAGACCTCTAGGGGCCCGATTTAGAGTATTACACTTCAAATTTTAATCCAATGCGTTTTTCATATGAAAAGCGCATCCAAAACGTACCCAAAAGTATGTTGCGCTTTTGGATCCTTTTTTTGGGCTCGAAAAGCGCACGCCATTGTTTCCTATGGGGATTTCACTTGCGTAAAACGCAAGTAGAATTGACATGTCAATTCTTAAAAGGGATCCTAAAAGCGCATCGCAAAGACGCAAGTAAACACGCATCGGTGCTCACTCGTCTGAACGGAGATTGAGAAAAATAGAAGTAGGTAATCGCTCACCAGTAGTTCTTCTCTAGTTATAATCCGCATAAAATCCCTCCACGCACGGTGCACCAGGGAGGTGAATATCCGGCTGAAGATATTCCAGGTGAAGACAGGGTAAAGATAAGCTGAACTCCAGCACTCGTGCTCAGGATATAAGGTTGATTACAAAAGATGCACTTTTGTTGAAAAAAACTTTAAGAACAAAACATAAAAACAAGTAAACGCTGCTTGGTTTACGCGTTTCAAGCCTGTTAGGTCGGCTCTTAGCAAATCACAGTTAAGTAGGCGATCTACAAAAAAGGCCCTTATGTCAAAACAGAACCAATCACAGAAAAAGCACAAATCTGGGCCCCTAATCTAAAATATAACTTTTATTAGTCAAATCCTAAAAAAATACACAATGGCCCTCTCTCATAGGTAACATCCTTATATCTTACTAATAATATACAACATACGTAATATTCCTCCAATACAAAAAAGTAGGTAATGTTCGACTTATAGTCACAATAGTCACATATAGGCAGGCCCTATTAAGATACTACGGAAGGACAGAGTAATCGTCCCGAAAGGGACGGCCCCGTCCGATGAAGGCTCGCCCTATTGTTTCCCTACACAATTCTATTACATAAGTGAGGAATATCTATTATTCTTGCAGCAATAGCTGCACAGAAGGTTGGCAGAAAGGAGAATGCCGCAATAAACAGCATTCAAGCCAAAATAACAGTTATAATCTTGGTACTTAGTCCCTTGGTACTTATCACCCCATCCAAGTTTGTCCCAGATGTCCAAAATAGCCACCGATTCCCGACGCGTTTCTCCCCCAAAGATACAAGAGGGGGTTCCTCAGGGGACCAATGAGTTTGGCTAACCCATATAAACCCACAATGGAGCTACTGGCCGAAAATGCAACCACTATAATTGAGGATGATAACCTCAATTATAGTGGTTGCATTTTCGGCCAGTAGCTCCATTGTGGTTTATAAGGGTTAGCCAAACTCATTGGTCCCCTGAGGAACCCCCTCTTTCTTTTGGGGGAGAAACGCGTCGGAATCGGTGGCTATTTTGGACATCTGGGACATCTTTGGGTGAGTGATAAGTACCAAGTACTAAGTACCAAGATTATAACTGTTTTTTGGCTTGAATGCGTTTATTGCGGCATTCTCCTTTCTGCAACCTTCTGTGCAGGCTATTGCTGCAAGAATAATAGATATTCCTCCTTATGTAATAGAATGTGTAGGTACAACAGGGCGAGCCTTCTCGGACGGGCCGTCCCTTTCGGGACGATTACTCTGTCCTTCCGTGTAATATCTTAATAGGGCCTGCCTATATGTGACTATTGTGACAAAAATCGAACATTACCTACATTTGTATTGGAGGAATATTACTATGGGTGTATATTATTTGTAAGCTATAAGGATGTTACCTATGGAGTAGAGGGCCATTGTGTATGTTTTAGGATTTGACTAATAAAAGTTATATTTTAGATTAGGGGCCCAGATTTGTGCTTTTTCTGTGATAGGTCGGCTCTTAGTCATTGTTACAACTAAGAACCGACCTAACAGGCTTGAAACGCGTAAACCAAGCAACGTTTACTTGTTTTTATGTTTTGTTCTTAAATTTTTTCAATAAAAGTGCATCTTTTATAATCAACCTTATATCCTGAACGGAGATTGAAACCAATGTAAATCAAACTGCACATTGTTAGATAAGTTTTTTGGATCCGTGTGAACATACCCTTAGCTCTGCCCCCAAAGACCTTAAAACTTTTATATCACCTATATGTAAACATCTGTGATGGGAAAAATGACACAAGTACAACTTATTTTTACTTATTTTAGGGCTCCTTCTGCATCCTTTTTTTTATTTTTTAACCATTTTCCTTGATGATATTATTAAAAAATCCTATGCAAAAATTAGGGAAAAAAATCCTTACATATCACAGTAAAAAACAAAAACAAAAAGCAAAATCAATAGAATAACGGAGTGAGAAAAAAAAGCATTACAGCATACGAATGAAAATGAGCCTGGTTAAGAAGGGGATAAACGACTTTGTTAGGAACTGATTAAAAGAATGAGTATGTAAGATGTTACCATTTACAAATTTCTTAATGAGTAAAGGAAAGAAATAATTTAAGAAAAAAAGACAAGAAAATGTTCATATTACAAAAATAACCTTTAATTGTTTGCTTGTTGTCGTCATCAGCTTTATTCACTGTTTAAAGTGAAGAACTGATTTGCACACTAAAAAAATACACACTATAGGTGATAAAATAAGGTTTTAAATACATGCATTCAATGCACACTTGTTCTCAGCAATTTCTTACAAAATATTATTTTTTAAAACTGCCTTAAAATATTATTCTGAAAGTCTTACATTTCTCCTCCAATAAATAATATTCTTGGCAGCCCAAACACCTTTTAGAATCAGTTTAAACTTGGGTGGTGGCTTCCATTTAGAACTATGGATTCAGATGGTGACTGACAGACCTCCAACGACTGCATGTTGGACTATTCTTGTACTCAGAGGTGTGAGAAACCATGACTGAACCCCTGACAGTGACTCCTAGCAGAGGTGTGAGCAGAGCCTAAAATCTACCATTAATACACATTCTCATATTTATGCATGGTGCGAGTGGGGGTCAAAGAATAATTGACAGTGCGGAACAATAGCAGACATCTAGCTGTTAGAAAGACCAACTCCTTGCATGTCCTGAGAAGTAACATGCTGGGAGCAGCAGCTTCACCACTATAGGAAGGTGCATACACAGATACACATCAATGCACAGATTCACAACAACATGAAAACAGCAACTGAAGATTATTCAGAGATGTGAACTGGAACATGAGCTGCAGGAATACAATAAGATAAATATGTGCGTTAAGAATAGCTATATGAAACAATATACAAGAGCAATGAGAAAAGTTCTACTGACCACAGCAGCGCATGCATATGCAGACAAGATCTCATGCAAGGAGGACAAATTACTGGAGACTATGGCCAATACACCCCAATTGTGCCTTTATGTTTGTAGCAATTTGAAGGTAAAATGATTGAGGCTAGGCTACATTCAGATTATAGCCAACATAGACTATGAGATATTGAATTAAAACTCTTGTCTGCGATGTATCTAATCCCTAGTAATGTGCCAACAGCACTAAAATACAGGTTAGAGCACATCTTCTCTCCTATTTTTGTATACAAGGTTTCCTAGATTGCCGACCACCTCTCTGTGCTCTAACAGCCCTGGCCATGTTGGTATCCTCACTCTGTGCTCTGTCTTGCCAGCAAAAGAGCCTGTTGAGCTTTCTGACTGACAAACTTTAACCCTTTAGAGCCTTGTGCCTTGCTGTTAAAACCCCTTCATTACCAATGTCCCTCCAACAGGCTCAGCTAGGAATAGCAGAGCTGATATGCCAATCACTGCTATAGAACCACCCACAGACTGAACAGGAAATGGGAGCCTGAAGCTTGCTGTGCCACGCAGCGAACCACTTACAAACATGACAGAAGTCAAGTAACGATAAACACTCTGCAGATCTTTTCTGATGCAGTAAAAATAAGATGTACTCATGTCCTCCAGACCAGTGTTCCTCAACTCCAGTTCTCAGGTCCCACCATCGGGTCATGTTTTCAGGATCTCCCAAAGAATGCACTGACAATAATGATATCACCTGTGCAATGCTAAGAAAAGCCAGAAATCACGACCTGTTGGTGTGCCTTTAGGACTGGAGTCGGGGACGTCTAATAATTCTGTGGTCTGTATGCTTAATGGTTGCGCAGTTCTGGATCTTTGACAAGACGTCATTGAAAAGCAACTTTATTGTATTAGCCAAGTAGGTCAAATTGCTGTGACCTTCTCTAATCTCCTCCCTATCAAACCATAACTGGTTGATTACAACCCCTGATCTGAATGTTGGCCTTTTAATGTAGAAGTATCCCAGTTGTAGTTCTGCTTTCATCTGCCGTCCATATCACAGGATAGAAGGTTTACGGAAAAGTCGTTAACAGTAGCAATGATTAAAGCCTTCTGCAATACGTGACCAGAGCCAAGGAAGAAGCAGGACACATCTCCTCACGGCTGCAATAGTCTTTCTGGTGCCTCAGTACAAGTGTCCTGTGATGCCAGCAAGCTTTGTACATCATCAGAGGACTGACAAAGGTCTTCATGGCCTTCAAACCCTTCCTTCTTCCCATCCTCACAACCCTGACTGAAGCTACTAGAAAGGAAGTCAGAGTTTACTGAACTGTTAATGATTCCAGATCTGCTCTCCTCAGTCACATCACTAAGGCTCGTGTTGTCCTCCGCTTGCTCCAGTTGCTCCACTTTATCGAGATACTGCTGCAGGAGACTGCTGTCTTGTTCTATGCTGGAGTCATCCTTGCTACTTTCACTGTGATCTTGGGCTGTTGTCTCCTGATCCTCTTTAAAATTGGGCAATGGCTGTTCATAATGTTTTACGGTTTCCAGGGATTGCTCTGAAGACGCACTTCCTTCAGTGGAGCTCTTTTCTGAACTGATGGTTTCCGGATTACAAGTCTGCTCTATGTTAATGGAGTGGAAACCAGAGTCTGGGATGTCAGGGGTGGCTTTCCTGCTTGCGATTTCTGGAGCAGGTTCATTAAAGGAAGACTGCTGTGTCAGTATCTCAGATGGACGGACGTCAGAGTTCGGGGTACCAGCAGTCTGACCAGTTACTTTGCTTTGCCATTCTTGAATGGACTGCACCTGAGCAGACATAATAATTACAGATCATAGTAAGGTTGTATTCACCAGTCAAAATATATGCTACACAATAACACACAGCACTCACAAATCATGCATCAGGGGACATGTAAACCACCGTATGCTCACAACTCAATTATGGGCTAATTGTACATTGTGTTCGAAATACCATTAGCAAAGTTCTCTTTCCAAACTGTAACATTTAAATGGCTGGAGGCCAACTTGTTACTACTGTACTGCCTGCCTATTGTCTAACCATGTGAAGACCATCCCCTCTAATGTTACTATAGAAATAAAAAGGTCATTCATTACTACAGGCATCTCCTGACATTTTATCTGTCTAATCAAAAAGTTGTCCTTAAAGGGGTTTTGCCACGAAGTGAATTCCTTACCTTTTATCAGCTCAGGGGAGAATATAAACAAAGCATGCTGAGTCATGAACGGCTGCAGGGGTGAGAGGGAGGAGGTGAACAGAAAGCGAGGAAGCAGGGAGCGTCTCAAAAGTTTACTTAAATAATAACATTACAACAGTGGATTCTCTATACAGCAGACAGACTCATACACTGCACTTTCTCCCCAGCCCCTTGCAAGCTCCTTCATGTTCCCTGTCATCAGATAAAAAGTGCAAACACGCAAGCACGGCCAGATCAGTTCCCTGTCAGCTCCTGGTCGTGTCTAAGGTAAACTGTCAGGAAACTAAGGGGGACTGAGCAATGCTGTAGCTCTCACAGGCTTCACTTTTTGTAATCACAGATATTTAGAAAAGTGATTAAATATCCATTTTGGAGGACCCCACGTCAACATTACAGCATGGAAAAACCCCTTTAAAGTGAACCCCTCACATTGATAATGCTGTCCAATCTGCAGGCACTGCTCATTCTGGTCTTAAAGAATTTTTCTCACCACATTGATTGGCTTTAAACTAGTAGGCAAAGGTGAATAAAAACTATTATCAAATACATTGCTGTTCTGATTTTGCCTCCTTTCAGAGCTAGAAGGGTCTTATCTCCAGCTTGTGTATATAGACTTACTTAGGTTACCAACCATCTCTCTTTGCTCTTACAGACTCTGGAGCTCTACAATCCTCGCTGGGATGGTGAAGTCATTTTCTGCTGTGTCTTATCAGCAGCATATGAGCTTGATTATCTTTCTTGGGGTATGTTCACACACTAATTGCGGGGCGTATTTCAGCACGTAATTGCACTGCAATACGGCCAAAATGCGCCCACAATTTCAGTAATTCATAGCTCTCATTGTTGAGAACTATAATTACCTGCTGTCTTTCCCGACGTACAATATGCGCATATTGTACGCCAGGAGACAAAAGTGACATTCCTGCTGTTTACATGCCATGGGTAATATAAGTGAATGGGGCTGCACGTACTTCTAAAACACCCGGCGTATTGTGGTACGTACAGTACGCTCTGCAATACGCCATGTGAACATACCCTTACTGACAAATTTTAACCCTTTAAAGCGTCATAGCCTTCTGCCTTGCTGTTAAAACCCCTCTATCACCAATATCCCTCTTACAGGCTCAGCTAGGAATAGCTAGCCAATCGCTACTGTAGAACCACCCACACCCTAAACAGGAAGTGTGAGCCCTAAGCTGGCTGCCAAGAGCAGGCTTTGTGAAACAGCATGATGAGAACACCCCTTTAAGGCTTTGTTTACACAACAAATTTTGAGGCAGAATCCAACGAGAATTCCACATCAAAAGCCACATCCCTTTCATTAAAATAAGAAATCCACACAGTAGTACACGTATTTCCCCATTGGGTAACGGAGACCTGGATTAGTCCCAATAAAATGGGATAATCTCTGTAAAAAATTGATGTGAAATCCAGAAAGACTCCTTAAATCTGCCTCTAAAATCTGAGCAGACAGATGTAGATTTTAGAGCCAGATTCTATGTCAAATTTGTCACCACAGAAAAATTTGTGAACATACCTTACAGGGGTTTTGCCACAAACTCATTTCATACCTCCTTTAACCAGTTTTAGCTTTCAGTGTGCTTGAAAGGGGGAGTGTGTGATTTGTTTGAATTGCATATCATGTGACCCAGCAGGCTGATATCATCATTCCTTCCTCCACAGTGTGCTAAGGCCATGTTCACATGGCTTAAAATGGGACGTATTTCAGTCCGTACTTACGCGCCGGAGTGCGCAAATTACGGCTGGAATACATCCCAGTCATTACGGTAATCCACAGTTCTCATAGAGAACTATTTATTACGTCTCCTCTTCCTTCTCGGCGAATCCGCAACGGGGGTGGGGGGGGGGGAGGAGGGAGGTAGGGAGGGAGGTGGAGGGATAAGTGACAGGTCATTTACTAGCGGCGTATACACGCCACTGGTAATACAAGTCTATGGGCCGGCGAGGTGCCGGCCTCCCGCCCCCATCCCCACGGCTTATTTGCGGGGCGTAATTACGCCCCGCAAATAAGCCGTGTGAAACCAGCCTTACTGTACTCAAAGAAAGGTCTGTTTACTTAAGAACCTCTGAGTAGTTACAAAGTAGTCGAGTGGTTAGAGATTCTGCCTTCTAGCATAGGGGCCCTAGATTTATATCCATGGAGTCAAACGTATATGGTTTTTTTTTTGTCTCAATGCCAATATCTGATTGAGGTTTCATCTTTCTTTTTATTTATTTGCAATGTTTGACTAATTACAGGAGTAGAATGACTGCACCTGGGGCTGAACACTCTCTCAGCGTGAGTATATGTCTGAGCATGAGCGGCCAGGTGATGTCTGAGCATGAGCGGGCAGGACTGAGGAGCTCATCCCTGGTCGTATCCACTAGAGACGGCTCTATACTATGGATCACCAAGGGAGCAGTTAAAACAAAAATGGTACATAATTTATCATCACGATAAATGGTGAAAATGTTTATTATTTAATTTGCAAGCTTCCCACGTCCATTTTATTTGGTGGCAAAACCCCTCTAATGAGTCCAGTGGGTGGTCCTAATCAGTGAAAGACTGTTTATAGAGAGATATCATAAGACTCTCCAATGGACTCCTCAGCCCAGAACATGCAAAGGTTTAAATGACTAGATCTACTGAATCATTTCTCACAGATATACACATATTATATCTGCTCAGATCATTCTGCTTCTCCAAAACATGATTCCGGCAGACTGGCAGTTCAGGCTGTATGTGTAACTGTTTACACCAATGCAGGTGTTCTGGTTACAAGGAGCTTGTGCAGCCTGGGAGGGAGCTGACAGGTCATCGGGCATGAGAACTGGACAGCATTTTCAATGTCACGGGTTCCCATTAAATTCATGTAATAAAGATAGAGCAATAGAGCAGACTGACACTTTTAACTATCAAAAGCTCTATGCTTGTTTTTGTTAATTAAGAATAATGGCGCATGCCATATTTCTGCAAATAAAATAAAAAAATTCAACGATGGTCGGAACTCGCCAATTTAAAAAGTGCTGAGAAAAGTGGGCAGCGTTTACAGGAAATGGGCCTGGCCTCCAACTATATTTTAGCACAACATTACATTTTCCACTCTAGGACAGAGCTCCTTTTGATTAAGTAGGCACAACTCCCTCTAGCCTTTAGGACTTCAATATGAAATGCCAGTCTTAATAAATGTTGGCCACTCTTTTATTCCCGCTTGCAGGCAATTGTGCAAACAAATGATGTGCTATATCCTTGGGGATCAGTAGCTTTATTACACTTGTTGACAGCCAAATGTTATTTTTATTAGTTGCTTTGCATTATGTATTTTTGGTTTGTTACCATACGTCAATCAGCGCTAGGTTTTCGGTCTCACAATATTCTTTTTAATAAAACTACCTGGTCCCATAAGTATTGGAGAGCTTCCTCTTGTACGAGCCTCTTCATCCGCTCCTCATTTCTCTCTTTCTTTAACCTGGAATCCAAAGGAAGAGGTTATCGTTAATATGTGTTGTCACAATACACAATTCCTAGCAGTGTGTGGTTTATTACAGAACTTCTGGGAAAGAAATAAAATAGTACATTTCCATTACCTATTCAGTATGAAAAACTAGACCTACATAAAAATACAAGCAGGCCAGCTGAGTATAGTGACTGATTATAGTTACACAGGGTGTGCAAGGCAACAGTGCAGTGCTACAGCAGTTTTCATGTAAAGTATAATCTTAGCTTTAACAAGCATCAGCTACAAAGTTAGCAAATCTAGCATCCTTGCAACTTAATTCTGTAAATTTTTTGTTGTGTTGCAATTTTTTTTTACTGCGCATTACAGAAAAGCACAGCAAAATGCATCCGTTATTTAGAAGTGATCATTTAGTAGGCTATCTGTACGATACAGATTTTAGAATAAGCTGTAATAGGAAAGAACACCTAACACTATAAACAGGGGTTCCTCAAACCCTTTTTTCCCAGAACTGGCCAAAGCCAGAAGTGAAAAAGGGAATTCTGGCAATGATCTATTCAAACACTGGTAAAACAACTCAAACTTTACTTGATAATAGCTTGAAAATATTATGCTGTTCACCATACAAACAAAGACTGGCACGTCAGATGCAGCCCTTAGGCGAGGTTCACACGGCTTATTGACGCCGTAATTGCGGGATGGATTTCGCCCGCAATTACGGCGTGTGTACGGGGCGGCAGCCCACAGGCCCCATATACAGCCATTATCCACGGCACGTATCCCGCCGGGATAATGAACATGTCACTTTCTCCCCTCTCGGCGTATTCACCGAGGGGGGAGGATAGACGAAATCCATAGTTCTCTATGATAACTGTGGATTACCGTAATGGCTGGGACGGATTTCAGCCGTACTGCAGCGCAGTACGGCGCGAAGTATGGCTGCAATAAGCCATGTGAACGAGGCCATAAAGCGGTTTTCTTGCTACAAAGATCATATCTCTAACAATGGGGGCAGTAAAAATAAGCACTTGTGCAATTGGTTTGCATTACCTAAATCACTTTGTATAGCAGATATAAGCTAATCTGTGTGTCTATAACCATTTCTGCAGCAGGTGGTCCCGCCACGCCCCCTTTTCTGTGAAATGCTGCCTGATATGTCATTCAGCCTGTTGGGACACCCCCCCCTCCGGACGGGAAACACCCCCCTGTGCTTTGATTGGCTGCCTGCACTCTGTGCTTACTTCCCTCTGAGCTGTGTAAATTGAAAATGAAACTAAGGGTCACATGTATGAAAACAGTCTAGGTCTAAAATTCACTTTGTTGCCCATAGCAATCAGAGCGGCCTTCTCTTTTTTCCAGAGCACTATATTAAATGAAAGGGGCGCTCTGATTGATTGCTATGAGCAACAAAATGAGTTTTAGACCTAGACAGTTTTCACACATGTGGCCCTAAGTGCCTCAGCTTCTCTATGCTCCTATCGCCACATTAGGTGAAGGATCTGGGCAATTGCTAAGTATCTAGCTGCTAGATCCACTCTCTTCCATCCATATAATACAGTCTGATACAGTCCGCTACCATCACCCATATAACACAGCCTTATACAGTCTGTTCCCATCACCCATATAACACAGCCTTATACACTCTGCTCCCATCACCCATATAACACAGCCTTATACACTCTGTATAAGGCTGTGTTATATGGAGGGAGTAGAGTGTATAAGGCTGTGTTATATAGGGTGATGGGAGTAGTCTGCTCTACCTCCTGCCTGATAACATAGGGGGGAGCAGAGTGCACTCCTCACATTTGTTTTGTCAGTTCAGGTTGTATGTATAACTGTTTAAACCAATGCAGATGTTCTGGTACAAGGAGCTTGTGCAGCCTGGGAAGGAGCTGACAGGTCACCAGGAATGAGAACTGACTAGTGCAGGAGGTCTGCAGAGCTATGATATCGTCTCTCTCACACTGCACACACAGAAGGATGATGTCACAACTCTTCAGTGGGGGAAGACACACCTACTGGGAGGAGAGACTCGCCCCTGGTTTTGAAACTGTAAAAGAGATCAACAGCTCAAGTCTGTGAAAGCCAGTGATGAGAAAATGCCTTTAATTATAGCATCCTTTATGCTGAAAAATCATCAGTATATCACTTCTTCAAAAAATCACGATACACATCCTCCAATTAATGTCCTCCAAACAAGTTAAGAAACAAGTTACTTTAACATAATAGTACAATCAGCAACATCTATACAAATATACACATATCATCAGGACTAAAGATAAATTCTTTAGTTCCCAATGTGATGTCCATCTGGCTTCACGATCAAAGGTTATCAGTAGACATAAACGAAAATGAGGTCCAGGAGAGCTGGCCTTCCTGTGTGTTTATCCTTCCTTTAAACAGTGCACCCTCAAGCTACAATGGCCTCCGGATACAATATATTCAACATACAATTCTCCTTTCTGGGACACTGTATGTGGAGTGTGGTTTCAACATACAATGACCCAGCCACTGATCCATCCAATTTTAATGAACATTTTACATGAAACATCTGTATCAGTGAAGTGAATGCAGTGACTGGTGGTCTAGTAGCGCCTCTCTACAGTGAAGTGCTATACTACATGTCCTGTACCACTCCTTACATGTGCCAGGATGAGCGGCCCCCGTGGGCACCAGGTGAGGGATCAATTTTCTTTTCTTTTTCTGGTACATTGTGTATAAGTACAGTACGTAAGCCAAAAAAGCTTCAATCTTCAAATGGAAAGTGATTTCCAGCTCCAGCAGCTCTCTCTCACTGTTATATGTAAGGGCTTACTTTATCTGTATTATTATCTTTAACCTACATTTTGCATCATGTTGGGGACATTTTGGAGCTTTGGAACCAATTACCAAATTTCCATAAAGTTCTGGTTTTAAAATACAATGGTTGCTCTGAAACCAATTAATATTGTATGTCAAGCGATCACAGTATCCCCCATTGATTTGTAATCCATTACTGTCTTTATCTTAAACTGCAGTGCCATTTTTTTTCCCTAAGGGAAAAACAAAAAAAGGCCGCACATAAACTGGAATATATATATATTCACACACACACATATACATTTATCAAAGCTATAAAAGTCTAAGGGCCACATGTATGAAACGGTTTTGGTCACTCACTTTTTTCCCCATAGGCAATGGAACATGCAGCGGCGTTCACATGAGTGATCGCCGCTACGTGTTTTGTGCCTGTCAGGTCCGCTTTACGGACCAGATCAAAGAATTGCATGTCAATTCTTTGATCGCACCCGCAAGACGGACCCGACAGGCGTGATGTAAACACGCAGCGGCGATCTCTCATCTGAACACTGCTGTGAGTCTGTCATTGCGGGCAGTGATAAAGTTACTGCTAATTGTTAGATACATCTCTGGGTCCGTCCAGTTGGTCCCAGAGACGCATCTAAAAAGCGGATATTCACACGAATGCAAGACGCCATGTGAACATGCCCTAACATAGCTTGTCTGTATGCTTATTCTGGCGCTGATCCGGTGCTGAATTCAACTCAGAATCAGCATCCAAATGTGACTCCAATCTTCTAATGAAAAATTAGTGACGGATTCGGCACAGATTCCTCCACTGTATACTGAAAATTTGCCTCTGCAACAAGGTTGTGGAGTCGTGTCCATTTTGGTGGAGTCGTAGTTATAAAATGGCCGAAACCCAAAATATATAATAAGTTGGTCCAGGTAGTTCAATGTAGTGCAAAGAGCAAGAGGAATTGGGTCCGGCCAGTGCTCCTGCTCCCATATCTTCAGCCTCATCACATGAGGAGTGTAATTGATGACATGGAGCAGGCAAAGCGCTGCCCCAGGGGAAAAGATTCTGCTCCCATAGAAACAAGACTGACCAGATTTCAGCAAAAAGTAGAAGAGTTCAACCATTCATCAAAACTGACTATGCATGAGGCAATTCCTTTATACTCTGAAATTGTTTGGGTATGTTCACATGGTGTTTTTTTTAGATACGGGTTTGGTTCCAAGTGCTATGATTGCACTGTATCTGCTGGGCGTATTGCAGCACAATTATGTGCCGATGTACACCCCTCAAATATACTGTGTGAACATACCCTTACATTTAATTTCCTTTAATAACTCCTATAATATTGCTTAGGTACACTTGGTATACCAAAGCATTATTGTTTGTCAGTGTAAACTGGACAGGAGATCTAGTATAGTGTAATAAGCATACAAAAATATATATAAGACCCCTGCTGCTATGGCAACCTACAGCAGCTTCCAGTCATGTTTGCAGGGTGCTAATGGGTAACTGAGGGAGTCCTCTACCTTTGTCAAACCACTAGAATGCTGCAGCAGATATGGACCATGGCCTCTAAGAGGTTAAACAGCCAGGATCAGCGTTCTCTCTGATCCTGGCCATTAAAGTAGGAGCTAGATGTTAATCAGAGTCGGGCGTACAGCACATTATTTTGTGTTAGGGAGTTATGGCAGCTTTTCCATTGTAAACATTGATCACTGACCACAGGAATGGTAGTTCTGAATCCCCGTCTGAATGAAGCAGTGCTTGTACTGCTGCGCCAATCACTGTCTATGGTAGTGAAAATGTGATATAGTAATTAGCCAGATCTGCCAGCAAGGGCTTTTTTCCAGGTGGTAATTTTTATACACGGAGCAAAAAAAACAAAAAAAACAACAACAGTTTAAATGTTCCTCTAAAGGGGTTCTCTTGCTACAAAGATCATATCTCTAATGATGGGGACAGTAAAAATAAGAACTTTTGCAATTGGTTTGCATTACCTAAATCACTTAGTATAGCAGATCTGAGCTAATCTGTGCATCTATAGCTATTTCTGCAGCAGCTGGACGGGACATACCCTCTGCGCTGTCATTGGCTGCCTGCACACTGTGCTTACTCCCTCTCAGCTGTTGAAATTGAAATTAACTTCCTGTGATGATTGTTAGGCTGTCTCAGCTCCTCTCTTTGTGATCGCTCAACATAAAGGATCTGAGCAAATGCTGAGTCTTTCCTTATATAACACATCCTTATACACTGCTCCCCCCCATTTAAAACACAGCCTTATACAGTCTGATTTACCCCCTGCCTGATAACAGAGGGGGGAGGGGGCAGCGTGCCTCTCTCACATTTGTTTAATCAGTTCAGGCTGTATGAATTACTGTTTACACCAATTCAGGTGTTCTGGTTACAAGGAACTTGTGGAGCCTGGAGCCATGAGAAGCATGCAGGAGGGCTACGGAGCTGTGACACCCACTTGCTTCCACTGCTAACACACAATGATGATGTCACAACTCTTCAGTGAGGGGAGACTCGCCTCCTGGCAGGAGGCACGCCCACTGAGAGAAGACACTCGCCCCTGGATTTGATGCTGTAACAGATAGAAACAGCTCAAGTCTGTGAAAGCGTGTAATGATAAAACCCATTTAAAACACCACATTTTCTACAGAATCCGAAACTAAAATTGGCCAATATCCTGCAGAAATGACACACTGTAAAACCCAGGCATAATATGTTGATAAATCACAGTTTGAAATAAGTCACTAGCAGGAAATATTTTGTAATACTATAATGCTGAAATAAAAAAGCTAACATAACAATACTGTATATGAAACTGCCACTGGCTGTAGCTAATTACTTTGTGGAGAGAAGGGCAGCAGAGGAGAAGGTGGTTAAATAGTGGCTTTGCTTAGTGTGTTCTGTGTCTAAATGTTAAGTATTATATGTTTCATGTTAAGTGCAAATCCACATTGACTTCCTAGATGTAGTGGGTATTTCAATTAGGCCAGCCTTTAGGTAGCAATCTAAATTAACAAAGACATTCTAATGAGGAAAGAGTAGATAAACTGACTCCAAAATAACAGATGACTGACCATATAAAATATGGACAAAGGAAAATGTATACATCAAAGACATCTTGGATATAATTCAAAGTTTTAGTAACCCACTCATGTTATTATGATCAGGAAACTCAGATGCTTCTCCTGTATCAAATGCCAAGATTTTCAGTTTTTTGAAACACGTCAATAAGTATTGGCTCCAATTCTAAATCTTTCATTTTCATATTTGGTAGGCCTAGGTTGGTGATTTTATGCTCAGGAACTTGGCGATCATAATTTGGGGCTAGGAGACAAGCTGGAATTATGTCCTCTATAGGTGTCCTATGCATGTAATTAGCCATCCCTCCGTGACCTAAGGAGGAGGACAGGCTGAGGGGTGGTCTTTAAGATTAAAGCGCAGCAGACACAAAGAGTTGTGTGCTCCCTAGCTCAGTCCCCATACAGTAGAGGTCTGTTATTCTTTACTTGATCCCTTTTACCTCTGTAACTGATTTTGCTGACTTTTACATGTCTTTTGTTCTTTTTGTAACCAAGTACCTGCATATTAAAGCATAATAGTTTTGCCTTGTTGACCTAGAAAATCTTAACATCCTCAGAGTGTAAGTGGTTGCTTGTGCATATTACCTGTAGTAATAGGAGTCCAATCACTCATATTTGATGGTGGTAGCTTCTGTACTTCTGGATATGTGAACCATTTGGGGTTATGTGTAGTGCTTGATTTGTAGCCCGAGTGAGGGACAAGTGTGAAATTGAGCTGTGGAGTAGCGT
This sequence comes from Phyllomedusa bahiana, assembly GCA_025379985.1. NCBI lineage: Eukaryota > Metazoa > Chordata > Amphibia > Anura > Hylidae > Phyllomedusa > Phyllomedusa bahiana. The sequence continues at coordinate 107,047 of JAODAL010004524.1, read as the reverse complement.
ATACTGGTCACACAGGCAAGAGGGGCTTGTGTGTGTCTAAAAAAGACTGTGCTCTAGAAACCCTTCTGTGTGAACCCTTCTTCTGTGTGTGCGTAGGGCAAGCTGGCTCTAATCCCTTGCCCCTTCCTTTGTGTCTTTTTTTCCCACTCTTTACCTGAGAAGTTGCATTAATACTAAGGGTGGCTTCATAAACAGTAATTATGACTGAAATTTTTGATACAGTTTTTGGTTTTCCATTCCTTTTTAAACCACTAAATTCTCCCTTTGCAGTTTGTGATGCAGTTTCTTGAGCTAGTTTTTTTTTTTTTCTTTTTCCAGTAACTGCATACAGATGGCTGTACGAAGTTCCAGAGCTAAGCAGCCAAACAATTAAGATACTTCTACGTTTTTACATGTAAGGCTACGTCCACACGGCATTGTTTACTTCGTGTGGATTTTAGACGGTTTGTGGATTTGGAAACCCTTTGAAAACCGACAAGCAACCGTCCCCATAGACTTTAATAGAAAACCGGCCAGTAGTCTACACTGAACAGATTTTCAACCGGACGAATTTCCACACTGCCGCGGTTACGAAAAACTGGCCCAATTTTCAGGTGGAAGGTGTGCTAATCGATGGTTAAGGGAATGGGAAACCGTGGACAGAATCATACCCAAAATCATTGAAGAGACCATAAAATACCGGCTGGATTCTTAAACAGGATCCAACCGGCATTTTTTTTTTTTTTTGAAAACTCATTTTTATTAAAAGGGTTTTTCCAAAATAAAATTTAAACCATAAGTCATTACAATTGACACAAATATTTGCCACAACATAGTGTGGAGAAATGCAGCTAAACAACATTACAAAGCAGTTGACCAACATAGGAAGGTTCCACCCACCATTTGACCTTAACAGTCCCTATAACAAAAACTGGGATCCAACCGGCATTTTACATTTGCCATGTGACCGTACCCAAAGTCTTAAAGTCTTATTGCTATATAACATAAAAAAACGGCTTGACAAATGGCTTCAGAGAATTTGTGGTCACACATGCAGGCACAGCAGCTGTACGCTTACTTCCTTTTCATGGACATATCAAGAAAGCAGCACAAGTACTCACTATAAAACTACCAACCTTTTCTGTATATTGGGAAAAAAGGTGACGTTTAAAATGAATTTCTGTTTCCATTTTCCACCAAATAATACATGACTATGTATCAACTAATCTAACCTGTAAGGATAATTATCATAATACAAAAGAATAAAATGTATCTGACACTAATAATGCAAGATCTTACATAAAGGACTTGTCCCCACTGCAGGGTTTTCAGTCAGATTTACAGACGGTTTTCGGATTTGAAAACCGTCTGTAAAGTGACTGTTAACCTTTTACAATGAATTTAATAGAAAATCAGTGAAGCAGTCCACACTGCACAAATTTTCTGCAGGACGGTTTTTGACACCGTCAGCGTTCTGAAAAACTTAGAACATGTTCATTCTTCCGCCCGGTTTTCGGCTAGAACATGAACATGTGGGTGTGAAGGGGGACGGATTGAATCCGCAAACTGCAGACAAAAGCTAACCCCCTGCGTGCCAAAAAAAGACTAAATACCTATGGGATTTATTTTGTCTTTGCCATGGGGACGCACCCTTAAAGTCAGAAACAGCTGCTGGAAGAAGTAAATCACTTTTTCTGTAGAGGGTCATGTACAATACAGAGTCTAGCAGAAAAACAACAAGATGCTGCCCTCATCTAATGCCCAAAACAAGCTCATCCTGGCACATGTAAAGAGCAGTACAGAACATATAGCACTGTACAGCGGCGCTACTAGACCCCAATCACTGCATGCACTTCACTAATACAGATGTTTTACTAGAGAAATGCCCATGCTGAGGAGCTAAATCTTGTGTCACATATCAGCAGTGTCTAGGACATTTTACGTTAAATGTGGCTTTAAGGGCCCAGAAGAAAACATTTTACGTTGAAGACATTGTACCCCAAGGCCACGGTTACCACTGGGATCACTGTGTGTTATATATCGGCTTATGGAGGCAAAAAGTTGTACTCCACCATGCAATGAATTGAAGACCTCCACGGAGAAAGACCTGGATGGGTGTGGGAAGAGATTCAACTCCTCTCCTAACCTACAGATTCATAAGGAGCCACCTTGGAGAGCTCTTCAATCAGGAAACTGTATGCAAGTGAGAACACGGTGCCAATGGCCACATTAGTTTGCCAGAGTTATCACAGCTTCACCATCAAACTCGTGCAGCCATGGGCAGCTACATGTGGGCATGGTTTCATCTACAAACAGCTGCCGAAATGTGTGATCCCAGTCTAAGGCGAAGTGAGCTCTTCAGGTTAATCTCCCAGGCTTTATATTCGGTTAACTATGTCTTGTTTGTATTCCTGAGCAGTAATCTCAGACCCGAATAGTGAGGGACACTATGATGTTTAGCTAGTCACCAGAGGGCTTAATGGTTATGTTGCATCTTCACCCTCGGACTTGTCAAGCATTTGAACAATGAAGCTGCCTAAGGCTGGGTAGAATGGGAATCAACTGTATTGGGGCGAGTTTGCATACCCTAGAGATGCTAATCCAGTAAGCAAGCTGACGGACCTCCAAGATGTCATAAAACAAGCATGCACTATAACATATAGATAATGATAGGTGAAGCAAACACCCCTAATTATCTTGTTATAGTGACGAGTTCATGAGATGAAGAAAAAATTGGGAATCATAAGATTATGAGGGAATATGACGAGGGCCTAATTGTAAAAAAAAAAAAAAAGACAACTGGGTTAGAGCATCACAATAATAGCTGTTTTATGTGCTTTTTCATGTATTTATTGGTTAATACTTACAAAAAGTGGTCCTACGAAACACAGCTGGTGAGAAAAAGTAAATGCTAACTGTGAAAGCGTCAGAACACACACCTTACTGCATATGGGGCAGCATAGCTGAAGGCAGGTAACAATGCTCATGCTTCCCCCTGCCTACTCTCAAAAGTGCCTACAATGGGCATCAAAACTAGACTACGAAGCAATAATAGATTGCTTGATCTGATGAATCAGGGTTTCTTTCATATCATGAGGCAGCCAGCTGTGTCACTTCCTGGGCCTGATGTCAGTGATACAGACAGCAATTATGGCAGCTTGCACTCCGATCCCAGTGCAGAAAGTCACAGATGCAGAAAAATGTAGTGTAAAAATACTTATCACAATGTGTTTAAGGATAGCTGTCACAGAAACAAACATAGATGCCACAATTGACTGCCAAAAAGTCTTCCTATTATGCTGTTATGGAATGTATTAGGTGAAATGCCTATTTCACCCACAAGATGGCGCTTGTGTCCAGATACACCCTGTTGTGCCAAGAAGTAACCTAAAACCAAGATGGCCACTGGCCTTAACTATTTTGTCTCTCTGAGACAAAGAGGGGAAGCGAATAGATAAGAAGAACCAATAAAGAGAGTGGATGTATGTCACACGTTGCCTATGGAATGTATGTCCACAGTTGTCTATATATAGCTGTGTTTTACATTACAGAGTCAGAGAGAGAAGTCATTAGACTGCAGGCTGTCCGTTTGATTTCTTTCTATGGCACGTATCATTCAATATACTGATTTGACCCCCCACTAGGACGTCGAGCCCCTTTGCAGTTCACTCCAGGGCTGTGGAGTCGGCAAGCCGAAGCCCCGACTCCGACTCCTCAATTTCCCGAACCTCTGACTCCCTCATACACGGCGCATGTTTAAGTGATAACTTTACTGTAGTAAAATGGTAACATCAGGCTGTTGATCACCTTATGATACAGTAATCAAGCTATTTAGGAAGAACAGACACTTACAAGCAAAAGGGTAACAATGTTTTGATCTTTTGAGCACTTGTGGGTAGAGTTGAAGAAAAAGCTGTATTTGTATCCAAGTCCAGTCTGCACCAACATTGGGAAGAAGAGACCTGGGATCAGATTTTGGTCAAGATGTGCTTGAATCTGATCCAGAGCCCAGAAGGATCCAGGCAGTATTGAAACCCAAAGGTGGATTTCCCAAATACTAACAAAATAATAAAAATTAACATTTCGATTTTTAGGAGCAAAACTGTAACTAAGCAGATGCTAAATACTTGCAAGTCAAATTTTTGTATAAGATTTAAGATGACTGTATATAAAATTACAGTAGCTTCATGTACAAAGCTGTAGTGGATGGTGAGATATGGAGCCTGAAAGTCACAAGTTCAAACCATTGTTACCATTTTGCTTGTCAGTGTAAAATATATTTATTGGACATGACTTTAGAACACAAAAAATTGTAAATATGCAAAACACTGCAGGAACATTTGTGAAGTCTCTAAATTTGTTCTGAGAAATAATATTGCCTCCATCAGATCCTGCATACATGACCTCACATCTGATCTCATTATTTCCAGGCTAGAGAACGGCCTCTCTATACTAACTTGGTTTGGGGGCAAAACGATAACCACAGGGGTAACATCTCTAACAATGTCAGGGCATAAAGGAATTGCCTCAGCCACAGTCAGTTTTGATGAATGGTTAAACTCTTCTACTTCTTTGAAAACAGGTGAAAAATGTTGCTGAACTCTGTTTGCCATGAGAGCAGAATCTTTTCCCCTGGGGCAGCGCTTTGCCTGCTCCATGTCATCAATTACACTCCTCATGTGATAAGGCTGAAGATATGGGAGTAGTAGCACTGGCCGGACCCAATTCCTCTTGCTCTTTGCATCGAGCTAACTGGACCAACTTATTATATATTTTGGGAGTCGGAGTCGGTCCATTTTATGACGACTCCGACTCCTGCAAAATAGCCACCGACTCCGACTCCACAGCCCTGGTTCCCTCTACAACAATGCAATGACCAAGACAAAGATAACACCACATCTGTGCCCTCCCATACTCTAAATGTACTGTTAAGAAGTCAAGTAGAAGTTTCCATTTAAATTGTAGCAATGTTCAAGACAAAATAGCGACAAAAACCAAATGGAAAAAAATACATAGTTGTCCTTTTCCAAAAAAGTGCAGAAGTGTCATGAAAGTTCCTAGCTTTAAAGTACATTCCTTGGGCTATCTACTGCACAAAGTGATGTATTATACGTGCTGGTTGTAATGTTCTACACCTTCTGGCCACATCATAGGTGGTATACAATAAACCAAACAGAAAATCAGCTTGAAAGTCCTAATGTACCCATCTACCTGGAGGCAGCATAACATGGCCACGCAGGGGGCTGCAAATACAAAGGAGGTATTCATTTACTCAGAAGTAGCTGTTTTACAGGTGTTCTCTCTCAGCGGAATCCACTATGTGCAAGAAAATGCCTGTCAAATTTCAAAGTTGAAAAAAACAGGAGTGATATTTACAAAGAAATTGCTATTTAACCCCATTCCATTGCAGCCTATATTTTTTTGGGACGTTCGTTTTTTCCCTCGTCGCCCTCCAAGAGCCATAACTTTTTTTTATTTTTCAACCTACATAGACATATGAGGGCTTTTATTTTGTGGGACAAGATGTACTTTCTAAAGGTGTCTATACTATAGAATATACTGAGGAACCACAAAAAAATTCTAAGTGGGGCAAAAAAAAAAAAAAAAAAAAAGTGTTTTAACGGCATTCAATCTTCTGTATAAATGATGTATGGTCTGTATTCTACAGGTTGATACGAATCCGGCAATGCCAAATATAAAGGGTTTTCGTTATGTTTTGATGCCGTAAAAAAAAAATCCAAACATTTTCTACTTTTCAAATTTTTTGCTTTGGGCGCCATTTTCTGTGACCAATAACTTTTTTGTACTTCTACCTATGGACTTGAGTGAGACGGCATTTTTTGTAGACTGAAGTCTACTTTTTCTTGGTACCAGTTTGAACTTTTTTGATCACTTTTATTCCAATTTTTAGGGGACATGAAATGACCAAATTTAGGCTTTCTGAATTTTCTTTCTTCTCCAGTGTTCAGAATACGGGAGAAATTATGTTATATTGTAATATATCAGACTTTTACAGATACATTGACACCAATTATGTTTAATTTTTTTGATTATTTACTTCTTTTTATTTGTGAAATGGCAAAAGAGGGGTGATTTGAACTTTTAATTTTTTATTTTTTTTTTACATTGAGTTCCCATAGATTTCTACACCACTAGGGGGCGCAATTGTCTATACAGCCTATTGCATTGTATAAACAATGCAGTAGGGTGTACAAATATGGCAGTTTACTTCTTCCTGTAGGAAGTAGTAAAACGAGAAACATGGCAGCGATGGAAGCCTTCACAAGGCTTACAGCTGTCATGTAAACCGATTGGGACCATGCAATCTCGCTGTGGGGGTCCTGATCGCAGTGAGGAATGGTGCCCGGCACTGTTTCTCATTCATTTAGACGCAGCAGTTAAAAGGAACTTGTCACATAGATTATGCCCCCTTGCTGAGGACAGCACAAGCTAGTGTCAGACATGCTGTTTCCAGCGCTGTGTCCCTTATTCTATAACACAGGTGTCAAACTGCCGGCCCTCCAGCTGTTGGGAAACTACAACTCCCATCATGCATTTGTATAATCTGTAACAGTGGGCATGATGGGAGTTGTAGTTTCCCAACAGCTGGAGGGCCGGCAGTTTGACACCTCTGTTCTATAAGATGATGTAGTTTTTGAGTATTTGACCCTCAAATCTTATTCATGTGCAGGTGTTAGCCCCACCCATCAAAGGCTAGCCCCGCCCATCTGGCAGTTATTCACATGTTTCTACCTATTCAAAGTAATAGGTTTATCAGTTGAGTTGGGAGGGACTAGCCTCGAGTGGGCGGGGCTAGCCTCAGGTGGGCGGGGTTTGAAAAAAACCGACTCTTTGAATGACTCTTCTGGTTGAAAACTGCAGATTTGAGCATTAAATACACGAAAACGACAGCATCTTACAGAATAAGGGACACAGCGCTGGAAACAGCATGTCTGGCACTAGCTTTTTCTGCCCTCAGCAAGGGGGCATAATCTATGTGACTGGTTCTCTTTAAGGCCTCGTTCACACGGCTTATTTCAGAACGTATTTACATCGGATTGCCGATCGTAAATCCGTTCTGAAATCAGTTGAAAATCAGTTGCAAATAAGTGCCAATAAGTGTGGCACGTATTTGTAACTGATTTCCCGACGGATTCACCATCTCCAATCGTTGAAGGTGGTGAATCCGTCCGTAATAATTGACATGCACATTGTTTTTCCGTCCGGATGCGTCGTCAATCCGCTGGCGGCAATCCGGACGGAAATACGCGTCGTGTGAACGACGAGCCGTATGTTCTATTGAAATCAATAGAAAATAGGCTGTTACTTGTTTCTGACTGATTTGCCGACGGATTGACGATCGTCAATCCGTCGGCAAATACGCGGCGAAATAAGCCGTGTGAACGAGGCCTAAGAGTTAAACAGCATGGAATGCATTCCGTGCTGTTAGGGTATGTTCACACGGCTTAATTTGGTGCGCATTTTGCTGCTTATTGCGCATTATACGCGGCGAAAAGCGTGCCGCATTAACGGTAATCCATAGCTCTCATAGAGAGCTATGGGTTACGTGTCGTCCCCGCGCTTACAATACGATTGTATTGTATGCCGGGGGAGAAAAATGACATGCATGTCAATTGTTAGCGGCGAATACGCGCCGCTGACAATGAATGTCTATGGGGCCGGCCCCATAGACATGCATTGTCAGTGGCGTGTAATCACCGCTAACAATTCACATGTCAATTCTCCCCCCGCGCGTGAAATGAATAACGTGGGGGGATGACGCATAATCCATAACTCTCTCTGAGAGCTATGAATTACCAAAATTGTTGCGTGCATTTCGCAAATACACGGCGAAATATGTGCGCAATTACGTGCACAAATAAGCCGTATGAACATACCCTTAGACTGCTACATTTCTCCATAGATTACAGCCATCTGCTGGGGTCCCAACAGGGAGACACTTGCGAACAGCTTATTGTCTGAGGACCCTTCTAACAGATCAGAATTGTGAAAATCTCTTTAAGAGATTAAAGGGGTGTTCTGACGGTAGAATATGCGTGTCAGTCTGTCGGGGCATGATGGAAAACAGAAGAGAAGAATCATACCTGCCTCCTGGGTGCTGTCGCTCCTTCGCCACGACTGACCCAGAGATACCAGCAGTAGCTTTGAATGTTCATCACAGCCAATCACAGGGCACAACGTGAATGTTGTGCCCTGCGACTGGCTGCACCCGTCGCGTCAATCATTCAAAGCTACTGCCGGGCTCACAGGGATGGTTGCGGCGACACAACAGCGTCCAGGAGGTATGACTCTTCTCTTCTATTTTCCATCATACCCCGACAGACTAACAAGCGATTTATACTGTCCCAGACCCCTTTAATGCTCCGGGCTCTTTGCAGACATATGGACATAGAGCTAAATATAGATCTGAAAACAGATATTTATAGCATGAACTTTGCTATGAATAACCATGTAAGATAACAAGTTCATCAGTTTATATGAAACATTCCAAAAAGTGACACACAGCGACCAAAGAATGTAGAAGTAGCTAAACATAGTCACTACAGTTCTATAATTGGCACTACTCACCCTAAAAATAGAAATGGGTGACTGGGATAATCCAGGTAAGGTAACATTCTTCTTATACAGAAATCATGTCTGACCTGTAAGGCCAACTAATCTGACACTGAAAAGAGCTGAATGCATCTTCTAACATCCTAATACAGGAAATGTCACAAAAGCAATGAATGCTTATGACCAATCAGCCACGGTTGCTAATAACATGTTTATTCATAAGGCCAAGATGCCAGGCTGGAGTTCAGTCACTACAAAAACTGCACTCAATGTTTTTACAGCAAAGTTCATGCCAAGTCCTGGATGACGTGACTGCCACGTAAACGGACAGGACACTTAATTACTGGGGCACCAGAGGTCTGAATGCTATCAGGTGTATGGCTGCAGCACTTACATATGAAAGGCATGAAGCAATGAACCCCTCCAAAACTAGAAATCTCAAGGAAGATTCAGTTACAAAATGTGGGAGCTTTATGTATAAAGGGAACCTGTCACTCAGGTTATGCTGCCCTCATCAGGGCTGTGGAGTCGGTAAGCCAAAGATCTGACTCCTCAATTTCCCTGACTCCCTCATACATGGCGCATGTTGTGATAACGTTACTGTAGTAAAATGGGAACATCAGGCTTTTTATCACCTTATGATGCAATAATCAAGCTATGTAGGTACAATATACACTGACAAGCAAAAGGGTAACAATGCTTAGAACTTGTGACTTTCAGGCTCCACATCTCACCATCCACTACAGCTTTGAACATGAGGCTACCATCATTTTATAGACAATCATCTTGCCTATCTTATACATAAATTTAACTTGCAACTATTTACTACCTGCTTAGTTCTGCAGATTTTTGTCATGTAACTGACAAAAATCTGATCCCAGGTCTCTTCTACACATCCCCAATGTTGGTGCAAACTGGACTTGGATATGAATACAGCTTTTTCTTCACCTCTTCCCACAAGTGTTGGGGGTTGAGGTCTGGGGACTGTGGAGGCCAATACAGCAACTCTACTTCATTGTCATTGAATCATTCCTTCTCCAACCTTGACGTATGCTTGGGGTCGTTGTCCTGCTGGACACTATGTCGTCCTTTTCATCCTCATAGTACTGGAGTGTATGAAGTAACTCATCTTGTAGGACACTCACATATAGCTCAGCATGGAGATCAACATCGATCCTAGTCAAGTAGCCAACAGCTTTGGCTGTAAAACATCCCCATATCCTCAGGCTTCTTCAATGTCTCGATCCTTTAGCCCCTTTTCTCTTGAGTCTTCCAAACCCATTTGCCCCATCAGAGCCCAGTCTATTGACTTTCATCTCTTCGCTCCAAATCACCCGTTTCCAATCTTCAATTTTTCTTACTTTTTTGCAAACCTCTTTACCAACGCTTCTTATAACGAGATTGAAGTCGCGGCTTCTTCATCTTTTTTGGGTCATCATTCCAGACCTGTGTAATGTGTGTTGCCCGGTGCTTGCATGGACGTCTGTGATCTCACTCTTATAAAACATACGAGCCGCCTCCACTGCAGAGTCTGTCACGTTAGAACTGATAGACCTTGTGATGAGCCGACTTGATGATATTTTGCTTGGACGTCACCTCTTGGCTTTTGAATGTACAGATAGCCTCACATGATGCAGTTTGGCAATTCTCTTGGCCCAGAGACCACTATTGATGAGCTGGATGATGCTGCTTCTCTTTTCTTGGGAAATCTTTTTCATGGCTGCTCGAACCAGTGACCTTTCACTTGGGAATCAGCCTAATAACACACTGAGCTATTAGGGAATGTGGGAACAGGTTGTCATTTGTAGTAACAAGAAGAAAAAGATTGTCCCACCACCAGGGGCAAAACAGTAACAATGCAGCTACATGACAGAATCTGCAGAACTAACCATGTGCTAAATAGTTACAGGTCAAAGTTATGTATGAAGTAGCCAAGATGATTGTCTATAAAATGATGGTAGTCTCACATAGAAATCTGTAGTGGATGGTGAGATATGGAGCCTGAAAGTCACAAGTTGAAAACATTGTTACCCTTTTGTTTGTCAGTGTAAAATATATTTACTGGATTCGACTTTAGAACATAAAAAAAACTTTAAAAAATTGTAAATATGCAAAACGCTGCAGTAAGTGGAAACAAAACCCAGTTTCAACAAAAACATCCTAAACAACATTTGTAAAGTCTATGAATTGTTCTCGGCAGTAGTGTCACCTCCATAGATGACCTCAAATCTGATCTCATTATTTCCAGGCTAGAGAACGGCCTCTCTACACTAACTTGGGTTGGTAGCAAAGCAGTGACCACAGGGGCAACATCTTAATTTCAGGGTATAAAGGAATTGCTTCAGCCACAGTCAGTCCTGATGAACAGTTGAACTCTTCTACGTCTTTGAAAGCAGATGAAAAATTTTGCTGAAATCTGGTCAATCGGTTTGGTATGGGAGCGGAATCTTTTCCCCTGCGGAAGCGCTTTGCCTGCTCCATGTCATCAATTACACTCCTCATCTGATGAGGCTGAAGATATGGGAGCAGTAGCACTGGCAAAACCCAATGCCTCTTGCTCTTGGCACTCTTGCTAATTTATTATATATTTTGGGAGTCAGAGTGGGTCCATTTTATGTCTCAAACTCCACAGCCCTGCCCCCGGTGAAGAAAGCTTGGCCTGCGTGCTGCCGGCTTAAACAAATACATTCTAAAAAACCACTGTAAGTTACTATTTAGTAATAGACCAAAGTGCAGCATAAGCAACTTGACAGGTTCCCCTTAAAGGGGATGTATCGCTTCATCAGCTCGTCTGTTTCATTGTACTTTCAGTTTCTCAGCTCTTGAAATCCAGGGGTGTTTCTTCCCCTCCCAGCTGGGTGTTTTTTAACTGAAGGGGGATGACATCATCCCCCCCCTTCACTGTTTGTGCTCGCTCCCGAGTCTGTGTATTTGTTTGAGATCCGTGGGAGGGGATAGCACATCCCTGCTCCCCCCCTCTCTGTCTGAGTCCACATGTCACTGTGTCGTTTCTCTCCCTATGCAGTCTTATTTTGTAAGAGCTGTTTACATACCACAGCCCTGCATTCAGTCTAGACAGTCTTCTATGAACTCCTAGAGCACTGATCTCTTCTCCTCTCACAGCTGGAGGTTTGTTACAGTTGAATCCATTCTTCTATGAACTCCTCCAGAGCAGCACAGATCTGTCTCCTTTCTATGTTTACACGCAGAAGCATTAGGCACCAAGCACAATTCTGCTGTTTTCTGATTGTTTTCTGATTGTATATGCAGCTGCAGTGTTACTGTGGAGCTGCTGGCTGTGCAGAGTGAAATGTTGCTGGCCCCTTATTCTGAGTGAGAGAGGCAGGAATGCACGCTCCCGTGGGCCAGACAGAATGCAAATTAGCAGAGCCGTCAGCCAATGAAATGAAAGGAGGCGGCAACCGACTCTGGGGAACAGTGTTTACAGAAAATGAAGATAAGGGAGACAGTGAAAACAAGACAGGTTTGCAAAGGACATCCAATTGCAAAGTTGCTTGTTTTCACTGTCCCCTTATTCTGAAGACCATTTAAAGTAATGATACAACCCTTTTAAGGGGGTTCTCTGAGAAAAGAAGAAAAATACATAAACTATATGTCATAATGAAAAAAAGCCTAAATACCTTTAATTATAAAAGTCTGCTCATTTTGTGTAGGGGATAATCATTCTAGCAGAAGAAAATGGCCGCCGGGCTCCTTCCTGCGCAAAAACCTGTATTGGAATGCAGAGTGCAGCAGTAGGACAGGTTCTGTGAGTTATTTCCTGGTTAGGCTGACTAGCATAACTGAGCATGTGTGCTGTGATTAGTCACCCTGACAGACCTTTGGTGTGATGGAGGCTCTGCAGTGTAGGAAGGACACTACGGGCTGTATTGTCACTGTCCTCAGTAATCCTGCCTTCTCTGAAGAGAGCTGGAAGTCTTCTGTGGAGTTGTATGAAAATATGCAATATATATATTTATATATATATATATATATATATATATATATATATATATATATATACACACACATAAATTTGGTGTGGATACAGTATATAGATTCTATAGCTTTGTGGGAAATTTAGTTATCAAACAGCGCGTCTTGCAACTGTAGCTTTGCCCACTAGTCCAGTGAGGAGAAAGATTATGGAACAAAAGGGTAGGTTCACGCGACAGCTTTATCGGCACCGACAGGGCTGAAAAAAGCGTTTTTTTTCCACGCTGAAAATTCCACCCACCGTGTGAATATACCCTTACTGCGTTTGTAAGTAGTTCCCACACTCCATCATATGTTCCTATTTTTTCTGGGTTTCTGACACAACTTCTTTAACCATGAAGAGAGAAAGACTTAAGTGCCATCTAGTGTTCACTAATAGTGCATTACTATGAAGAAAAATTAGAAAATGTGCCCTATATAATTTTAGATTAATTTGCTTAGAATAATATACTTGTCTATTTAGGCAAAATAGATTGAATTCAAGAGGTTCTCCAAAAATAGAATTGCAAATACACATATACATTTGTAACATATTCACTTTTGAATACTGGTCTCATAACAGTAAGGTTCTCATTGATGGCAACTGTTTGTCAGACAAGGCACAGAACAACACATAATAAATGTTGTATAAAGGGTGTTCACCAGTATTTTGGCGCAATGGCCATAATAAATGTGCCTCAATGTATTTTTGTTAGATCAATGTGGATAACCGGGTGTTCTGCTGCCGGGAGCCCTGGTAATACTAATCTGCAAGAATCCAGTCTTTCTACTCTGCTGAAGAAAGGATTATACAGTTCCCAATTAAACAAATGAGATGCCAATGTAAATCATGGATGTGGCTAGTTCTTTCTTGAGCAAATCTACATAGTGGCTGTAAGATGAGACTCGTGCATATGGGACTAATTTTCTCTTACCCTAAGGCACGGGTGTCAAACACAAGGCCCGCCACCTTGTTTTATGCGGCCCGGAATATTTTTGTGAGTCAACCCAAAATGGCTGCTGCAGTGCTCAGGTTACTAAGCAGTAGCCACACTTAGTGGCTGCTGCAATCACCCAGGCATATTCATCCCTCCTCTTTTGCGTGGCGTCGTCTTCTGTGGAGCAAGAAGGCACGCAACGTACCTCCCGAGTACCTCATCGCCTCCCTGCCTGGGTGCTGACACCACCACTGTGACCAGGAACTCAAGCTTCCTCAGTCCCAGTGCCGGACCTGGAACACAAGCCTGATCAGGCCAGAAGTCTGTTCCCCTGCTGTGTGATATTAAGTATAGTGGGCGAGTGGCAGTTCAGTCTCTCACTCATACTAACTGCGACTGCCAAGCAGTGTGCCTGACCACATAGCCTGTATAAAAATAAAATACATTTTTTTTATAATTATTGTTGTGGTCATGTGTGTTTTGGATGTTTAGTGGCACTGTGGTCCTAGTAGTGGTCAGCATTGCTGACTCATTAATTGGGCACTTATTAACCGCTTAACGCCGGAGCCTGTTATGGCCTCTCTGACAGAGCCCCATTTTTTAAATCTGTCATGTGTTACTTTATGTGAGAATAACTTTTTGACACTTTTACCTATCCATGTGATTCAGAGATTGTATTCTCGTGACACTTTGTGCTTTAAGATAGAAAGAAATTTTGGTCCAAAAAAATGCTTGTTTATTTGTGAAAAATATTAAAGTATTGTGAAAAATGTGAAAAATTTACCAATTTCAAACTTCAAAAATTTCTGCATGTAAGACAGATAGTTATTCCACTCAAAATAGCATCTACCATATGTCTGCTGTAGTTTGGCATGATTTTTTTTAAATGTCCTTTTTTTTTTACGACATTAGGGGGCTTACAAATTTAGTAGTAATTTTCAAGAAAATTTGAAATCTACATTTTTTAGGGACCAGTCCAGTTCTAACGTGACTTTGATGACCTGTATGATAGATACCCCCATAAATGACCTCATATAAGAAACTACACCCCTTGAAGTATTTAGGAAGTTTATTAACCCATTAGGTGTTTCACAGGAATTAAAGCAAAGTTTCACTTTTTTTGCAGATTTTAAATTTTTATACATTATTGACAAGAATACGGTAAATGTGATCAGGGAAATGCAACTTAATATTGATTTCCCAGATTCTGACGTTTTCAGAGATATCCCATATGTGGCCCTAGTGCGCTATTTGGCTCAACCACAAGCCCCAGAATAGTAGGAGCACCTACTGGACTCTGGGGCCTCATTTTCATTACGATTTTATTTAGGGGCCATTTCAGGTTTGCGGACACCCTAAGGTGCTAAAACTTAATAAACTCCCCTAAAAATACCCCATATTGGAAACTACACCCCTTAAGGAATATATCCAGGGGTGTAGTGAACATATCGACCCCACAGGCGTTTCACAAAATTTTTTAGCGTTAGGCTGTGAAAATGAAAAAATTTTTTTTTTTACAAATAATCTGCAATTTTAGTTAAAATGTTTAATTTTTACTAGGCATCCTGGTCAAAAAAGCAACCCAAAACTTTGTTACGCAATTTCTTCCAAGTTCGGCAATACCCTACATGTGGGTGTAAACTGCTGTTTGGGCGTATGGCAGGGCATATAAGGGAGGGAGTGCTATTTGGCTTGTGGAACGCAGATTTTGGTGGGGCCATGTCGCATTTACCAAGCCCCCAAAGTAGCAGAACAGGTGAAACCTTCCAGTAGTCACCCCATTTTGGATTCAGCATGCCTCATAGATCTCATCTAGGGGTGTATTGTACATTTTGGGTGCACAGGTGTTCCAAAGTTTTTATTTTTGCATTGGGCCATGAAAATGAGGGGAAAACGCAGTTCCGTCATTGGTTTTTGGGCTTCAATTTTACAGCGTTTGCCGTGCAGTATAAATGATAGGATATCTTTACTATGGGGGTCGGTACAATTGCAATGATATAGTTTTTTTATGTTTAATTACTTTTACACAATAAAAATAGGTCTAAAAAAATTGCGTTTTTATGTTGTCCTGTTTTTGATTGCCATAAACATTTTCAGTTTTCTGTATAAGGGGCTGATTATGGGCTTGTTTTTTTTGTGGGATGAGTTTACGTTTTTATTAGTACCATTATGAGGGGCATATGCTGCTTTGATCACTTTTTATCAAAGGTTTTTGTGAGGCATTTTGAACAAAATACAGCATTCCTGGTAGTGTTTTTTATTTTTATTTTTTACAGCGGTCACCGTGCAGTATAACTGACATGCTAGTATTACTCAGCAGGTCGATACAATTACAGCGATACCCAATTTGTATATTTTTTTGTTTTACTGTTTTTTACACAATAAAAACTCTTATTCAAAAAGGAAATCACGTTTTTGCATCGCCATAGTCTGAGACCCATAACTTTTTTATTTTTCTGTGTATTGAGCAGTGTAGGGGCGTGTTTTTATGGGATGAGTTGACATCTTTATTGGTATCATTTTTGGTGGACAAGACTTTTTGATAAAGTTTTAAAATTCCTTTTTTTTTGGAAGGCAAGGTGAAGAAAATACTGCAATTCTAGTAGTGTTTTTTTATTTTTATTTTTAACAGCTCTCACCGTGCAGTACCCCATGACCAGTTAGCTTTACTCTGTGTCGATACGATTACGGCGATACTCTATTTATAGGGTTTTTATTGTGTTAAATAATATTTAAATGCATCGTTTGTCTTCTGAAGCCAAAAAACTTTTTTTATTTTTCCGTATACAGAGACGTGAAAGGGATTTTTTTTTGCGGGATGAACTGACGTTTTAATTGGTACAACTTTGGCGTTTATATGAGTTTTGATCGCTTTTTTTTCCCAAATTTTATGTGCTGCAGGATGTACAAAAATCGCAGTTCTGTGACTGTTTTTTGTTTTTGTTTTTTACAGCGTTAATTCACATGACAGATTTATAGGGTGGGTCGTTACGCACGCGGCGACACCAAATATGGGTACTTTATTTTTGATCTTTTTGGGTGCGATTGGCGTTTGTAAAGGGGAAAAGGGCTGTGTACGTGTTTTTAATTTTATTTTTTGTGTTGGTGTTTTACATTTTTTTACTTTTTCACATTTTTTTTTTTACATTTCCCCAATGGGGATTTGTAACAGCAAATCCCCACTGGGGAAAAGCAATAGTTAGATTGCTGTTTGAATAGCAGACCTGTGCACAGCGTTACTGCTGTGCACAGGTCGCCATGGCAACTACTGACACCATGCCCACAATGCATTGTGGGCATGGTGACGTCCCCAGACTACCCGGATGCTTTCCGAAAGCATCCGGGGAGTCCGGTAAGAGACCAGCGAGCGGCATCTCCGCCGCTTGTCTCGCCGATTGTAGGCAGAGGGAGCTCACTCCTCCTGCCTGCGGCTTTATTATCGCAGCCATGACAGGCTGCGGTAATAAAGCGTTAATCACCCGCGGCCAGAGCATGAAGCCAGCGGTAATTTACCGCTGGTCCCATGTTGCGATCACGTGGCTCGCCCGCAAGCCCGTGCAATCGCCAGGACATATGCATACGTCCATTTGCGGGAAGTCACTTCCCACTAGGGCGTATGCATACGTCCAATGTCAGGAAGGGGTTAAATATACTAGTTCTCAGCCAGTTTGCATCCAGGACACAAGTGTTACCCCCTGGATGCAGTCTGTCTGCTGCCTGCAAGACAAGTTTTTTTTTAATATTCCATGAGTGCTATGTCCCAATAATAGAAAAATATGGGCGTTTCTGGTCACTGCTTTATACCACATGGGGAGACTTTTCTGTTACTGGGAGGCCATTAACATATCATTAATGACTACATCCCTGGTAGCCACTGAGATACTGTGAAAAACCACACCCCAACATATATCATGGTGGAAAATATGGAGGATGGAGAAAAATAGCCAGATAAAGTCTTATTTGGATACGTTTGTGCTATTATTCTTTATTGCTACAACATGATATATGTTGGGGTGCGGTTTTTCACAGTATCTCAGTGGTTACCAGGGATGTAGTCAATGATATCTCAATGGTCTCCCAGCAACAGAAATGTCTCTCATGTGGTGTAAAACACTGACCAAAAATGCTCATTTTTTTTTTTTTTTTTTAATCATTGACATGATTTGCTGCAGGCCCAATGATCACCCCCTTTGGGAATTTTACAAATAAAGAAAAATAAATGAGTTACACATAACTGGTATCGCCACATCTGTAAAAGGGCTAATTATAAGGCTGTGTTCACACGGCTTATTCCCGACGGATTTGTGCGCCGTATTGAGCGCACAAATCCGCCGTGAATAAGGGGCGGGACGGGGGCGGGGCCCGGAGCGCAGCGGGGGCGCCGCTCCCGGCCCCATATACAATGCATTGTTACGGCGCGTCCGCGCCGTAAATAATGTCCATGTCACTTTCTCCCCCCGCGGCGGATTCGCCGAGCGGGGAGGAGCGACGGATTCCACTGTTCTCTATGAGAGCAGTGGATTACCTTAATTGCTGCCGCGGATTGACGCCCTACTGCAGCGCAAACCCGGCGCGCAGTACGGCGCCAATCCGCGGCAGAATAAGCCGTGTGAACGGGGCTTAACAGTAGTACTGTACAAATGTAACTATTTCTTAATAGGTCGTTTAACTGTTAAGGAAACGTTCTATTTATACAATCTTAAAATTATGTCAGCCCTTAAAGGTACGCTGTGAAGCTGATGTGGCCCCCGGTGAAAAGGAGTTTGACACCCCTGCCCTAAGGGTATGTTCAGATGATGTATTGCAGGCGTACAGCGGTGAGTACTGTGCGCGCCACTATATGCCTGCTGCTTTAGAAGTACATGCTGGCCAGTGTGTACTTCTAAAGCACTCTGGCCAGCCCCCCTCCACTTTCTGGTGTGTAAGTGCTGGAAAGAAGTGACATGTCACTTCTTTCTCCCGGCGCTCCGTACGTGCTAGGGAATACGCTTTAAAATCCTAGCACTTGAGTGCTATGATTTTACCGTATTTGCACGGCACACTTCAGGCGTATTGCAGTGCAATTACTTGCCAAAGTACATCCCACCAATACCTTGTGTGAACATACCTTAATATAGGATTTTAAAAAATTAACTTCTTTTAACAGACATCATTACCCCCAAGAACAGCTAGTTCAGACCAATTTTAGGTAAAGAAACAATGGGGCACAGATGGTTTATGAAATATTTGGCAGCTACTAAACTGAAAAAGATGGTAGCATGCTAGTACTTAAAGGGGCTCTCTGGGAAATGAAGAAAAATAAATACATAAACTACACGTCACAATGAAAAAATGCCTAAATACCTGCAACTAGAAAAGTCTGCACGTTTTGTGTAGAAGATAATCATTAGAACGGAAGAAAATGGCCGCCGGGCTCCTTCCTGTGCAGAAACCTGTCCTGGAATGCAGAGTGCTGCAGTAGGACAGACTGAGCTACGTCCAGGTTAGGCTGACTGGCATCACTGAGCATGTGCGCTGTAATCAGCCTGAGGGACGGCTCTGCAGTGTAAAATTAAAAGTGTGCTTATATATGCATGTGTGTGTTTAAATACACACATACATACACAAACATTTGGTGTGCATATAGTATATAGAATCCAGAGCTCAGCTGGTAGGAAGCAGGTTTTGTGGGAAATGTAGTTTTCAAGCAGGGTGCCCAGCACTAGCCCAGTGAGGAGAAAGATCCAACTTGACAATAATATGGGATATAATAGTGTTTGTAAGTAGTTCACACACTGGACTATGACAGATACTGACTGCTTATCTTTACTACTACTCCATTAAATGTTTTTATTTTATTACTTTTTTTTTTGGTGTCTCACACAACCCCTTTAAATGCCATTACCCTAATTTTAGGGGACCCTTTTGATTAATGCCATGCCTGCTTAAGTTACGGAAGATATAATATACATTGACTTAAATCTCAGCTTAGTCCACTCTTTTATTGTGTATTTAGATCACAATTTGTATAGAAAATTACTATCTGCAGACTTTCTCCACTACAAATTCATACTCAGGACTTACCATGCTGCCCTTCACAGCGCCAAACAAGGTTTTCACCCCCCCCACTCAACATTACCAACAACCTAAACCCTGTTTTGACACCATTCACTCCCCCTCAGGCCTAAAGCCAGGTCCCCCCTCACGACCTCTGTGCTGGAGACGGCACTAACTTTTAAGACAAAAACGAAAGTAACCGACAAAAATTTCATCTCAATCCCCAAGTAAAACCCCTCCTTCCCCCCCGCACACCCTCTAGTCTACTTAGTTTAAGACCTGATGACAGAGCTAGAATGTCCAGGTTTCTTGTCTGCTCACCCTCCCCCTCTCTAGTGACCCATTCCATCCCACCATCCATTCCCCATGGCCCGTTTACAAAACGTTTTTTTGGGGAGGTTTTTTAGAGTGTTTCCTGTCCCAAAACACTCAAAACCTCACCTGAAAAACGCTTCATCGATGAGGTTTTTGAAAGGTTTTCATCTTTTTTTAATCAGGTTTCTGACGAAGTTTTTACCCAACAAGAATAGCCAGGACAAAAAACCCCGTCGAAAACTGCCCACAAAGTGCCAAAACCGCGCCTACAACGCGCTTCAAGAATTGACATGGCACTTCTTTTTCATTGCTTCCAAAGAAGTGTGTAAAAACCTCGTCGTGTGTGAACTACAAGGAGGTTTTACATAGGAATCAATTAAACGAACTGGGGGCGTTTTGGACGAGGTTTTGGGAAACGCTCCAAAAACCTCGTCCAAAAACGCAGTGTGAACATGCCCTATTTCTCCAGCTGTAATCTCTCACCTAACTGCAATCGTCCTTTAACCCCTTAACGACCCTGGAGGTATGCGTACCTAAGGGCGAAAGGTGAATACCTAAGGGTATGTTCACACGAGGTACTGCGGTGCACAGCACATCGTGTCTTTTGGGAGCTTGCACCAATACGCACGTACTCCCACGGCGCGCGGGGGGGGGGGGGGGGGGCAGCAGCCTGCCGGCCCCATTGACATTCAATATTCGCGGCGCGTATTGACATGTCACGTATCTCCCCGCGCCTACAATATGATCGTATTATACAAGCAGGAAGAGGGGGTTCTCTATGAGAGCTATGGATTACCGTAATTTCGAGGCGTATCTCGCCCGCATTAGAGTGCAAATACGCGGCAAAATGTGTGCCGAAATTACACAGTGTGAAAATACCCTAAGGGGCCGTTTACACGGCAGTGGACAAATACCGGCCGGTTTGCCGGCCGGTATTTGTCCGGTTTTGTAGCCGTCCCCACGGCCGCAAGGGAGGGGGGGGGGGGGGAGAGGATGGCTTTTCTCTGAGATGAGCGGAGAACAGCTCTTCCCCCTCCCATTGAGATGCACACGTTCCGTCCGGAAACTGGACGGAAGATTGTGCATGTTCAATGTTTTGTTGCCGGTCCGCCGGCGACAAAACCGCCGGGCCGAAAAGCCGTGCAGTGGGGACTGCTGCATGGGTTTTCCATAGAGCACAACCGGCTGAAAAACTGACCGAAAACCCGTGCAGTGGGGACATGCCCTAAGGGTTTATGTTTACAGATGAGGCTTGTGTATACAAATATTGTACCACATATAGAGGAATCTAATGGGGAACGTATCAATGAAATCTGAAACATATAAAGGTATAGTATGGGACACATGCACCACTGTGTGGAAGCTCTTTTACAGTTTATACCTCTTCCACCTATAGACGATTTGTTCAGTTTCTCTCTTTTTTTTTTTTTTGGGCAGTGCAAATCCGAGAAAAAAAATATATGGAGGTATGAACATAGCATCAAAACGATTTTTAAAGGAGTGTTACATAGTTAGTACGGTTGAAAGACGACACGTGTCCATCAAGTTCAACCAAGGGTGGGGAAAAAGTGGGTGAGGGAGAGAGACAAGGACTTCAAGCAGAGCCTCCCCACTGGTTAATGCCCTGAAACCCACATGGCAAGAACCAATCTGCTCCAGGGGAGACCCTATCTCTGACGCCAGAGCCTCCACCAGCCAGGATCCAGAATTTTACATGGCTACGTACGCATTCATATTCTTTAGTTCCAGGTAGGTATCTAAGCCTTTCCTGAAACTTGCAACAGTTCCTGCCGTGACCAGCTCCTCAGGCAGGCTATTCCATAGAGTCACAGTTCTTACAGTGAAGAACGCTCTTCTCCTCTGGAGATTGAATCCCTTTTTCTCTAGTCGAAGGGAATGTCCCCTTGTCTTTTGAGGAGGCTTCACTTTTAAATTTTTTTTCCCCATACTTTTAGTAGGGGGCCCTTTATATACTTATATAAATTAATCATGTCTCCCCAAAGTCGTTTTTTCTCAAGACTAAATAAGTTTCAATTCTACTAACCCCCTCCTCATAACTAAGATGCTCCATTCCCCTTATAAGTTTGGTTGCTCGTCTTTGTACTTTCTCTAGCTCCATTACATCTCTTCTATAAACTGGGGCCCAGAACTGAACAGCATATTCTAAGTGAGGGGCGCACCAAGCTTTGTACTGCGGTAGAATGACATCCTTCTCCGCGGAAATCCATGCTTTTAATACACGCCAATATCTTACTTGCCTTAGAGGCAGCTGATTCACACTGCATGCTGTTCTGTAGTTTATGATCTACACGAATGCCCAGATCTTTCACAACAAGCGATTATCCCAGTTTTTCCCCTCCTAGGACATATGATGCCTGCAGATTATTTCTACCCAGATGCAGAACCTTACATTTATCCACAATTTAACCCCATTTGCCAGTGGATGCCCAAGCACTCAGTGTGTCCAGGTCTGCTTGCAATTTATGACAAACTTCCATAGATTGCACTACCCTGCATAGCTTGGGATCATCTGCAAAAATCGAAACCGTGCTATTGATCCCTTCCACTATATCGTAATCCCTTCCACTATATCGTTCCGTGACCTATCAATGCTCTGTGGTCTGTGAGGGCATGAGTAAAAATAGATGATAAAACTCATACTCCCCTCCTGGACGCTCCCAGTCCGTTCATCCTGGCTGTAGCACTGAACGGTCTTCATTCATGTGACAGCTGCAGCAAACCACAGGCCACGGAGGTCAAAAGTCGGTGACGTTGTGGCCTGTGATTGGCTGCACCTGTCACATGAACGATGGCTACTTCCGGTATAAACGGACCGTCAGCCGGGACTGAAGGAGACCATCTGGGATGTAAGTATTAGTTTAATCTTCTATTTTTACTCATGCCCCGACAGACCAACGAGCATTGTTAGATCCTGGAACACCCCTTTAAAGAATAAGAAGCCTAATCACAAACTTCAAGAATATATTGATTCAATGAAATTTTCTGGAGCATAACAAACACAAATATCCTACAATGCAACACAAGCCAGAACAAATATGACATACAAACACATAAAAATAAAATAGATAATATTTATTCATATATTAAAAACCAGTAAAAAACAACTGCGCAGGCGACAGACCAGAAGAAGGTGAGTGGGCAGGACCAAAAAGTTTACAGGTATAAATTAATACACGGCATGACCCCATGACAAAGCTGCAAGAGAAGCGCGCTTTAGGTATTGATGGTTGAGCAGTATCACTATCTACATTATATATATTATTTGGTATGCACTTTAGGGTGCTTTCACACGTTACGTTTTTGATGCGTTTTTTGTGCAGGAAGGCACAGCAATTAATACTGTACATTGCTGCACAAAAATCACGGTAATTACCGCGATTTTTCCACAAATTTACCATGATTTTTGTGCAGCAATGTACAGCATTAATTGCTGTGCCTTCCTGCATCAAAAAACGCATAAAAAAAGCACCATGTGAAAGCACCCTAAAGTGCATACCAAATAATATATATAATGTAGATAGTGATACTGCTCAACCATCAATACCTAATGCGCAAAAACGCACCTAAAAAGCACTGTGTGAAAGCCCCCTTACTGTGGTTGTATTATATATTATCTGCAAGTGATCCAATCCAGTGTGAATGCATGGCCCACACTACACATACTATTTTGAGTGGTGTGCTCTGCGTTTGCCACCGACTGGATCTCAGAACTTAAGGGAATTACTCTGTATTTTACTTGTATTATTCTTGTATAATTACATACTTTCTGGTCCTGCCCACCTTCTGGTCTGTTGCCTGTGTAATTTTTTTTTTTTTTTACAGGTTTTTAATAGATAAATATTATATAAATATAATAATATATATTATAATAATATAAAATATAAATATTATATATTTTGTTTTTTGTATTTCTATATTTTCTGGCATTTGTTCCTTTGTGTGATATTTATTTTTAAAGAATACTTCCGATATAAAAAATAAATCAACTATACCCTAACCGATTCAGTTTGTTATTCACAAGCAAAACGTACCTGCAGATTTCTTGACTGAGGAAGACAATGTGCTCCTGCATTCTGCTCAATCGGATTTCGTACTGTACTTCTTTGACTTTGCTGTTACGTCTTCGGACAGAAAAACCTCTCCAGCAAGACTGCAGTTTTGTTGCTGCTGTGTTCATACAATTCAGGCTGTTTGCATCTTTATCCTGTAACACTTTGCCGTCTACTACATCACTGGAAGCACTGGATTGCTGGATGCACTCTGTAACAGTATCAGAAGAGGACTGATAGTGATTGCCACATTGCTTTACACACTCAGGACTAGTGCAGCTACTAACCGTCGTACCAACTTCAGATTCCCTGCTTTTCTCCTGTGTTACTAAATTCTCCAAAATCCCTTTGCTCACTTCTGTCAAGGTGTTATTACCACTTACTGCACCGGTTATGCCGGGTACCCTAATCTCTACAGTGGGAGACACAGGGGATAAACCTGGAGCGACGGGCATGAAAGTGGACTCAGAGGACAGAAGGCTACAGTTCAGTTTGTCTTCATCAGTTTGGATGTCTTCAAGATAAAGGCTGTTATAATGAGATAGCCCCGACTGAGCAGGACTGGAGGAAACATTTCTTGATGTGTAGCAATTGTCTTCTGAATTACTTCGACCCAGCCAGGCGTCCACTTTGATGACTGGTTCTAGGAAAAGTATATTGATGAAAGAAGTTTGCATTGCATTTGTCACCATCGATATGGACAGATAAATACATTCTATAGTTTTCCATTAACAGAGACCACTACTATGAAACATGATACATCAACAGAGAACAGACCTATGTTTTTCATCACTGTTTAAAAAAGATTTTCTGTGCTATATACAGTAGACACACAGAGAAGCAAATTTAAATTCATAAAGGCTTGTGCAATATTAAAGGGGTTTTCTCACCACATTGCTTAGCTTTAAACATGTAGGCAAAGGTAAATAAAGACTATTACCAAATACATTGCTCTTCTGATTTTTGCTTTCTTTCAGTTAGAGCAGTTATCCCCCCGTTGTTTACAGGTTTCTTAGGTTACACACAGTTTGTAAGGCCAACATTCATCCAGTTCAGCCTACAGTGCCAAAGTGTTGATCCAGAGGAAGGCAAAGACCCCCTTGAGATAGAATCCAATTATCCTCATTTTAGGGGAAAATTCCTTCCTGACTCCAATCTGGCAATCAGAAAAATCCCTGGATCAACGCCCCTTCTCCAGAATCCTAGTCACAATAACTGTTATATTAATACATCTAGAAATGCATCCAGACCCTTTTTGAATTTGGTTACTGAATTCACCATGACAAGTTCCTCTGGCAGAGAGTTCCACAGTCTCACTGCTCTCACAGTAAAGAATCCCTTTCTAGGTTTATGTAGAAACCTTCTTTCCTCAAGACGTAGAGGATGCCCCCCTTGCTCTAGATACAGTCCTGGGTATAAATAGATCTTGGGAGGGATCTCTATATTGACCTGTAATATGTTTATACATATTTATTATGTCCCCCAAAGCTGTCTTTAATCTAAATAACCCTAACCTTGCTAATCTTTCTGGGTATTGTAGTCCACCCAGTCCTTTTATTATTTTTGTTGCCCGCCTTTGTACCTGTTCAAGCTTTACAATGTCTTTCCTGTGCACTGGTGCCTAAAACTGTACACAATATTCCATGTGTGGTCTGTCCAGTGACTTGTATAATGGGAGAATAATATTCTCATCATGTGCATCTATGCCCCTTTTAATGCACCCCATGATCCTATTAGCCTTGGCTGCTGCTGCCTGACTCTGGCTGCTACAATTAAGTTTACTGTCCACCAGGATTCCCAAGTCCTTCTCCATGTCACTTTTACCCAGTGTTTTTCCATTTAACATGTAATCATGTAATGGATTTTTCTTCCCCATGTGCATAACCTTGCATTTATCAGTGTTAAACCTCATCTGCCATTTCCCTGCTCAGGCCTCCAACCTATCCAGATCTCTTTGTAACATTTTCCTCTATTGCAAAAGAGACCATCTGTGATTTAAGTATGAGTTTTATCAGGAGAGATGGAACAGGTCTGTAGTTATAGCGACCTGAGGAGCTGATGCAGCCCATACAAGAAGGGATATCTAGGAATAGGTAGGACACTGTTAATGGACCTATATTACAAAGTGATTTGTTTTTGCAAGATCTTTAACATAAAAAGCAATCCTTGTAGTGAGACAACCCCTTTAATGCTCAAATCTAGCAGTTTGCAGCCTGCTCTGCCAGAGATAATTCATGAATCATACTGTTCATAAGCAGATGTTGAACCCGCCCATACATGGCTGATTATGTCTATAACTGTGAATAAGCAGAAGCCTGTCAATAAATGGTAGGTGAGTGGGGGCTAGTCATGGGTGTGTGGGGATAACGCTTGCTTATGAATAAACTGGACTCACCTCTGGCAGAGCAGGCTGCTAGGTACAAGATTTGAGCATAAAAGGGGTTTTCTCATCATGCTGTTTCACAGGTCAGGCTGTTTGTGGTTCTATAGCAGTGATCAGCATATTTAGCTCCTCTATAACTAGCTGAGCATTACCGAGACATGAGTGCAGGAGATTTAATCTGTAAGTAAATAGCGCTACAAACCTCCAAAGAGTGAAAACAAGTGCTGTTTAAAGGTAAACAATCCAATCTTGTTAGAGATAAAGACTCTGCTCCGACCACGGTGGCATCACTCCCATCCGGAAGGAAGATATGTATGGCAACCAACACACAACACTTGTGTGCACTCAGAGTAGATAAAATCTCTCTTAGCTCCTAACCAGGGCAATATCAAGCGAGCAATGTATTTAAGTCATGATTTACCTGCCCCTACATGTTGAAGGCTAACATTGTAGTGACAAAAAACCCTTTAAATGCTATTTCTGTTGAGTGTAACTGTAAAGTCTGTCTATGTTTCCAACACTTTTCTACCCATTTTCCAAAAGAATTATTATTAATGTGTTATATCCTTATCACAAATATAGGGGACTAGCAAAGTGCTGCAATACTCCTTCATTTGCACTGTTGAAAGTGCACATTGGCCAGGTTGTACTTTTAACGTGAGGCAGCTTTCTGCCTCGTATACCTATTTCTTGGCGTGTAAGTGCCCGAAAGAAGTGACAGGGCACTTATTTTTGCGTACATTATGTGTCGAGAAATACGATTGAAATTCACCGTAGTCTCAACAGCGACAGTGATTTTACTAGTAACATTCTAGTAACCGTATTTGGAGGGGAGGGGGGTGTATTTTGATGCAATTGCGTACCAGAGTATGCCCCATAAACATGCTGTGTGAACACACCCTTAGAATAATCTACATTTCTATGTAACACAACATACTGGTGTGTTTGCACATGTTTGTGTGTCATGGAAGTTACAAGGATTAATTTCAGATGCCTGCAGGAGCAATTCAAATATTGACAGTAAACTAGAAAACTGATCATAATAAGGGTTTGATCACACGGAGTTTGGACTCCGTATTAACATCCGCTTTGTAGATGCGTTTCGGGGACCGACAGGACAGACCCAGAGACGCATCTAACAATTAGCAGTGAGTTTATCACTGCCGGCAATGAGGAACACGCAGCGGCGTTTACATGAGAGATCGCCGCTGCGTGTTTGCCATGCGCCTGTCGGGTCCGCTTTACGGACCCGATCCAAGAAATGACATGCAATTCTTGGATCGCATCCGCAAGACGGAACTGACAGGCACATGGCAAACATGCAGCGGCGATCTCTCATGTGAATGGCGCTGCGTGTTCCTCATTGCCGGCAGTGATAAACTCACTGCTAAATGTTAGATGCGTCTCTGGGTCCGTCCTGTTAGGTCCCCGAAACGCATCTACAAAGCGGATGTCCGTGTGAACAAGCCCTAAAGGAAAACAAAAATAAAACAAAAAAAAACAGGCAAACATTAAGGGTATGCTCTCCCAGCTTATTTGCAGGACATACTTTAGCGCTGGTTTAAGCCCAAAGTACGGCCCACAAGTACAGTAAAATCATACCACTCAGGGAAAGTGAAAGTGCCTGGGGTTCGGCCCAAAGAGCTTAGAAGTACGCACTGGCAAGCGCGTACTTCTAAAACACTTGGCGTATAGAGCGGAGCAGAGTGTCCACTGCTATACGCTGAGTAAAGACGTTTGAACATACCCTAACTCCAAATAAGGAAAAACACAAATACAAAACTTCTCACAACACAAATTATTCTAGGGACATTTTCAGTATGCACCCCTCCAATATGTAAATATCTTTATGACACCAGCCAATTTTAGAAAAAGTTAAGATGGATAGTAAAACTACACAGCCAAATATGAAAGCTACAGAATTTCCATTCAGCAGTCTTAACCCACACAAAGATATTGTACACCCACTTACCACTGTTACTAGATCGATGGAGAGTTCTGCTTGGGCTCTGCTGCTCGGCAGACATATAGGATCTTTTATTGGGAGTTGAAGAGAGATGGGTCTCGTTACGAACCTGGTGCATTAATTGCCTCTGGTGCAACCTAATCAAAGACAAGAATTTTGATGACATAAAACAAAAAAAAATATACATATATAAAATAATCACAGACTGAAATGCTTAGACCATAACAACGATTGCTACTGCATGAAATGATCTATAGGTTAGCGTAGACCTAAAGTATGTGCAATGAATAAACATTTCTTGCGTTGTTAGACTTTCACTGTAGCAAATGACTTGACAATCAAATTTTTCCAGGTGAAATTATTTATAGGAGTTGTCCAGGTAGCAATATTTTTTTTAAATAAGATACTGCTGCCCTATGAAAATAAAAAAAAAATTAAGACTCAGCTCTCCTCTTGGATCTAGCATTGCGCCATCCTTACACGCTGCTAAAAGGGCTATACAATACATGGAAACCTCTAAAGAAGCATCTATGCTATCTACAATACATGAAAAAACTTTTTGATTCTTAGTTCACACGTTTTTATCAAAAAATGCTTAAGCCACCCCCGGCTTACAACGGGATCTCAAGGCGGGTGGTCCTACTGTATTCTTACCACTCACTAGAGTCAACAGACTTCTCATTGGGTCAACCGACCTCCATAATCCAGAGAGAAAAATGAAAAAAGCACCAACCCTTCAAGCATGCTGCACTGATATAACAACTTGTGTGTCACGTACACACTCACCAGCACGTGACTGGGGACCACTGTAATGGGGTAGATTTATATCCACTTGCGCTCACCTCTCACTCAGGTAGCGAATCAAGCATAGATCGCACCACAAGACAGTTCCAGCCTCCCAAAAATACACGCTGCCACCACCTTCCTTCAATAATCAAAAAGGAATCAGCCGGAAGGAATCAGATAAAACAGACATTCTAAAAACACGTAAAAAAAAATGCGTACCTCACTGTTCTGAAGCAGCTACAAAAATAAAATACACTCCTTCAAGGAAATGGATCCGTGCAACAACAAGAACTTGCGTATTAAGGCTAACTTTAATATTAAAATGATTTTCAGTGCTTACATAAACAAAATATGATAACAAGGACTATGACATACACATCAATCAGTTATTAAAATAAAAAGGGAGAAAAAGAGAAGAATTCACACTTACAGATGTTTCAGATCAGGTCCCGGGGGAAGGATGGAAAATGGGACACAGCTCAATCCAGGATTGACCCCCAAGCTATGAACACAGGTTTGAGTCTGGCCTGGTGCTTTATAGGGCCAAACCCCCTGTCCGGGTTTTCTCCCTCCTCTCTCATATTTGCCTACTCTTTTACTGGCTGAAACTTATGATGAGGTGGGCGGACACTTGATTGTCTTATGAGGGTTGTTGCGTACTCTTGCCACTAGATGGCAATCACGGACTGCGCTTCTGCTGGGGGCCGGGCAATGACCTATGCCTGTCATGCCCAATGGTTTTATTATTGGGGGGGTCGTAGTTCATCCGGTATTCTGGACAGTTTGCATATATAAAGTGGGCCATAAAATGACTTAAGACCCATGTTCTCTAAACAATTCAGTAATTAACAGTCAAAGGGCTGGGGTGAGACTCTGCAGACCCATGCTATAAATTCCCTACAGGGGGGATGTGGGGGGTGGTTTTCTAAGCTACAGGAATTCTGGACTTCACAATTTAAGAAATGGTTTAACGACGAATTCAGAATACATTTAATTTTCAATGTGCTACATAACACTGTGGAAGTGGGCGGGGTGCAAAAGACTAAAATGGAGTCTGTTGACTCTACTGAGAGGTAAAAAAAAACCCGATAACCATGCCAAAACCTAAAAATAAATATACTTTATTGAAACAAAAACAATATACAATAAATAGAAAAATGGCAATATGGATATTACCTCCCTTAAGACTGCATCACCAGCATCACATCAAATAGATCAAACCAGTAAAATGCTCATGGTATACACACATCATATCTATAGTAGAAACATAAAGTGCACTAAACATATAAATACTGACAAATGATGTAGAATAAAAGTAGAGATACAGACCAAGGAGAGGCACTGAAACCCCAACGCGCGTTTCACCGCCCGGCTTCGTCAGGGGGTGAGCAAGTAATGTCTTTCCATACTATTTAAACAAGACCCAACCAATCATACAAAACACTCACAGCTGTTGAGGTGATTGCACTCTCCATGTCCAATACCAGAACGACCTGCCATCCAATTGGAGCCATGCAGCGCAGGAAAGACCACCCGCGACGCCTGCGGCGCATCCCCTGCACTGAAGTGGACACCGATAACCGGAAGTACCCGCCGGCATGGCGTCACTACACAGCGCACGCTCAGTGGGAAAGAACTTCAACAAAATGGCGGCCCCCATAAGAGAAGACAAAGCGCAATCACACAAAACATGGAAGCATAACATCAAGATAAGGGGAAAAAAAAAAAAAAAAAAAAAAGAGGACAAACAGAGGGAGAATATAGATAGAGAGAGCAATATGATGTTGTTGATGTTAGGCATACCCAGGACCTAGTGATACTGGAGGGTTTATAATAAATTTTTGTTTTTGCCGTATCTTCTACTGAGAGGTAAGAATACAGTAGGACCACCCGCCTTGAGATCCCGTTAGTAGCCGGGGGTGGCTTAAAGGGGTTGTCTCGCTACAAAGAATAGCTTTCAAATTGTAGGGAACACAAAATAAAGACATTTTCCAAATATATTGCATTGTTCCTCTGTTTTCCCTAAAGAGATACAAGTGAATTTATTACCTCCCTGGCTAGTTCAGTTCCCTCAGTAACCGACCTGTAAACAAATCTCCTGGGGCTGTTTGTTCAATGAGATAACAGAGAGTGAGTCATCACACAGGTCAGCAGTGTCAGTCAGTGTCCTGTGCTGCCAGACAGTAAAAAGCTTGATTTATCTCAAGTAAACAGCTCTGTAATTAGGGCTTCTGTTTTGGGGATCAGATAAGGTCCTGCTAGTAGTTTGAGAAGCTAATCTAATCTAATTAGCATCTGAAAGCACAGCACTGAACATGGAGCTTATGCAAATTAGTCTGAACCAGGAAGTGACAGAGAATTTCTTTCATGCATTCTTTGAAACACTGTGGGGAGACAACTCCTTTAAGCATTTTTTTATCAAAACGTGTGAATTAAGAATCTCAACGTTTTTTCATGTATTGTAGATAGCACAAATGCTTCTTTAGAGTTTTTCATTTCTTATTTGATAGCCCTTTTAGCAGATAGTGTGCCACTGGTATTGGAGTGCGTGTATATACATATGCCACAGTCAAGCCAGTGGCACCCAGGTTCACATTGTGTCTTTCAGAAATGTGGTTTTTTTTGTGCAGAACTATACGTTGTATTTGGCATATATTGCTTTTAATCTATATAGGGAGGAATGGGTGCCTCCATTTTGGTCTCTTGCATCCCATCCACTTCCACAGGTTGTTATATCAGTGCAGTATGTTTGCAGGGTTGGTACTTTTTTCATTTTTCTCTCTGGATTATGGAAGTCGGTTGTACCTATGAGAAGTCTGTTGACTCTAGTGAGAGGTAAGAATACAGTAGGACCACCCGCCTTGAGATCCTATTGTAAGCCAGGGTGGCTTAAGCATTTTTTTTTATCAAAACGTGTGAATTAAGAATCTCAACGTTTTTTTTCCATCTTTACCCTCTTTTGTTATCAAATCCGCTTCTTTTACACAGAAGGTCACTTACCATTGACTGAAATCACCATTTGGAGCGCTAACCTCCAAATGGTGCCACCAGTCAATGGCATGAGCCAGCCACAGAAGATGCAGCGGTGACATCCCACTCAAGATAAGAAGGCTAGGTAATAGAAAACTGACAGAAGGTGAGGATAGCGCATCACTGGATCCAAGCTGAGAAGAGAGGAGAGTATAAGTTTTTAAATTTCAATTTAATTTAATTTCATAGGGCAACAGAATCCTAGTTAAAAAAATAAAATAAATTAGTGACTACTTGGACAACCCCAAATGAAAAACATATGAAACAACCTAATATTGACCTTTACGCTATGTTAGATCTTCAGTGGCTTATAGTTAAATAATTATTACAATCTGCTGCTCAGGGTTTTCTTATCAATAAATAATGATGCTAGAGGAATTAAATACTTCAGACAGACAAAAGACAGAACAAACTATTCATTATTATCAGACACATACAGTGTATACCTTTGTTTACTTAATATTTTCTCCAACTTGGCGTCCTCCTCGGTTTGAAGACCATGTGCAGATGTCAGTGGACATACAGATGCTAGGTACTGTACAAGGGGGACGTGCTGTCCTGGCCGGTATGATCTACCTTTGCCTTGGCTGTAAAGCCATTCTGCTTTCAAGCTACAAGGACAACAAGAGAAGGAGTCAATACATTATTAAAAAAAAAAAAAAAAAAAAAGTGGTCAGCACAAGAAAAAAAAACAACTGAACATATGTTCACACGGCTTATTTTGGGGCGTATTTCGCGGCATACTGCACTCTAATACAAGCGAAATGCGCCCCAATCATTACGGTAATCCACAGTTCTCATAGAGAACTGTGGATTTCATCTCCTCTCCCCGGGCGTACAATACGATCATATTGTATGCCCAGGGAGATAAGTGATGTCACTTATTCGTGCCGCAAGTAATGCATGTCTATGGGGACGGCGGGCTGGTGCCCCCCCCCCTCCCCGCGTCGCGGGTGTATGCACCAATCAGTGCAACTCCAAGAACACCCAATGTAATTACGGGGAATGCAGCACGCCCCGCAATTAAGCCGTGTGAACTTACCCGAAGAAAGCATTGCCTAATTCTGTAGGGTGAAACGTTGTATCACATATATTCTTTCAGTCACTTACAGCAAGACTGCATCACATGATCCATTTTGTGCTGCTTACTAGCTTGGAGGAGTCATGTGATTTACCAGGACACCCTGCAGAACTAATTAGAGCTGTTTTTTTGGCTCTTTATTTAACACTTTAGGGGCTGTTCACTTGACACAAATCGCATTCACCGGTGTAGTTTTATTAATGCATGCCTCCAATTCTAAGAAAAATTCCCATAAATCAACGGTACAAGCAAAATAAGAAATATCTTATTAGAGAAAAATGCTCCCTTCTTTGCTTTTCAGCCTCCTTCTCTTTCCCTCCTGCTCCTCACTAAGACAACCTGTCTTACAGAGGAGATAAGGTTGCTGCTTTACCAAGAGCTCCGGTTGCAACTGCCCATAAAAGTCTGTTGAGAGGGGAGAGGTTGGAAGAGAAAGCAAGAGACCCTTCGGCCGTGTTCACACGGCTTATTCAAGCGGATTTCGCCCGCAGTTACGGCTTGAATAAGGGGCGGGGGCGCTGCCCATCGGCCCCATAGACATTGCATTATTCACGGCACGTAGGCGCCGTAAATAATGTGCATGTCACTTTCTCCCCCCGCGGTGGATTCGCCGAGCGGGGAGGAGCGACGGCATCCACAGTTCTCTATGAAAACAGGGGTTTCCCGTGTTACTGACAGATTGGAACCGTACTGCAGGCAAATACGAAGCGAGAGGGCTCCAATCAGTCCCAAAATAAGCCGGTGAACGGGCCAAAGGGATATTTCACAGGGCATGTTGCGTCCGGTGCCATACGCTTTTAGAAGCGTTTGGATCCATCTTTTGGGACCCAAAAAGGGACCAAACATGTACAGTCATATGAAAAATTTTGGGGGCCCCCCTATTAATCAAATCATTTTTAGTTCTAAATTTTGGGGTTTTTTGAAACAGCCATTTAAAAATTTGATATATCTAATAACTATGGACACAGAATTTTCCCCGGGATTAAATGGGGTTTTAATGACTAACAAAAAATGGAATTTTTAGTTATTAAAACAAATTGAAATGGCTGTTGCAAAACCCAAATTTTTAAAACAAAAATGATTTAATTAAAAGGGGTCCCCAAAACTTTTTCAATGACTGTATCAAGAAATACAAGTATTTACATTTTTTTTTACTTTGAAACACGCATCGGCATTCACACGAGTGAGGGCAATGCTCTCACGCGTCTTTCGGATCTGTTCAAAATTGACTGTAAATTTTCTTGATCCAAAAACGCAGCAGGAGCCCTATAATAAACAAAGGGGTGCGATCCTCGCATCCAACACGAAAACTCAGTTGGATCCCAGGATCCGACTCAATGCGTTTTTTGGATCGATTTTCGGACCCAACACGATCCAAAAATTCGTGTAACACCCCCTTTAAAAACCCGTAAGCAACTAAAGGGATCATTTTCCCTTTCTTTTGGATGAACAATCCCTTTTTTAGGCAAGGCCCGTAAATAAGGCTGTCACTTTCCCCCCCGGGCGAATTTTGCCGAGCGGGAAGCACGGATTATGTTCTTAGGACAGTTATTAGAATGACTCCCCGGGGGCCCATATTTTAACCAAACCGGGGGAAAAAACCGCCAAAAAATCGGGAAAAATAAGCCGTGTGAACGGGGCTAAGAGTTGCTCAGTGGGTAATGGTGCATTAACTTGTAGTCAACCACGGAGAGTAGAAATATACCATGGCACTCACCCAAATGATGATCATATCCACTTTATTTGCAACTTGTAAAATCCAGGGTAAAGACGCAAGGATACGTTCCCATTATTCATGGTATAATTCTACTCTCCGTGGTTTATCTTATATGATACAATCATTTTCTCAAGTTTGAAAAAGAAAAAAAAAACACCTGTTCATTTTTTTGCCCGTAAAACAGGGAAAAACCACTTTTAAAATATGGGTTTTTTTCTTTTTCCCCAAAGGAACTCATGCCTTGTAACAATAGATATTCTAGATAAGCAATATTCCAGTAAAACTAGTTCTGTTCTCTTTCTGGATTATTAATGAGAAAAACAAAATGGAAAAGGGAAAACCTTTAAAGGCGGGCCCTGTCAGAAATTTTCCAAACCCTTTAAAAACTCCCGCAGGGCTACAAAGAAAAGTGAAAAGCATACCATGGGGATGGGGGGTTTTGCCGGGTTTTCAAAAAACCCACCAAACAAAAACTTAAAGGGGAAATTTCCCTCCCCAAAATGAATTAGGGGGGTAGAAAGGTAATAAAGACTAAAACCAAATCCCATTCTTTTCCTGTTTTTTTGTTTTTCATTGCAGAGCTGGGCAGCTCTTTTTCCTCACAGGGTACATAATTTCCCCAAGGTTACAAACCTCTTTTCTGCTTTTTAAAAAGCTCCGGAGAGTATGGTGACCTAGCGCCCTGCTGTGTCTTATCACCCAGAACAAAGTTTGGGTTTATGTTTCTTACGAAAAACCCTTTTAACCCTTTAGTCAGGGCCCGAAACAGAGAACCCAGGGCCCCATAGCAAATTTTTGGGATGGCCCCCCCCCTCCTCCCTGCCCAAAACGACCATGTACCGGGGACATGCTGTTAATAATTTTAGAAATAAAAGGGGGAAAAATACCCACCAACATATCACCTCATGCTGCAACCTTTAAAATCCACTAAAAACCAAAACCAACTTACCAATAACCTTTTAAACAAAAGGGAAACCTAAATTAACCCCCCAAAACACACCAAAAATTTTACCACCACATATTTGATTTAAATAAAAACCCCTTTACACTTTTATTTGACCCAGAAACAAAGACCAATACTTTTCTAATAATAATAAAAATAAAAATTAAAAATAGTGACCTTTAAAGTGGAAATACTTTGTACACACTCGGGCAGACTGTATATAACCCCCAATCCCATGACCAAATGGGGGTAACACCAGGTAAACAGCTCTGCAGACGAAATTTTAAGCCCCATACAGTGACCATAAAATGGTGGGACCCCCTTTAAAACACAGCTCTCAGACTGAAATATTACCTCCAAAACAGTGACCAAATAGTGGTAACAGCATGAAACCCCAGGCTCTCCGCTGTATAAAAAACCCCCAAACCCCAGCGACCATATATTTGGTAGACAGCAGTGTACACAGCCTGTGCAGACATAAACATGATTACAGGGCAGTTACATTTAGGGACTCACAGGTGACTTTTTCTCTGCCAGTTCGTTGACTTTCTCTTTTGTTCTGCACCCGGGCCCCCCAGTCCCCCCCCTCTTGATGACATCTCCCGACCACTTTGCCCCCTCAGTTTTTAGACACAAAAATCTTAAAATCCTGCCCTTTTCCAGCACCTGCCCCCGGCTAATGGGGTCCATTTAGGCAGGCAGGGCCCTTTAAAAGAATATATGGGCCCCAAATAGGCAAGGGTTTTGGGAGCCAATAGAGTGCTCATATAGGGAAAGGGAAAGGGGTTTTGGTTAAACTAAAGGGAACCATACAGGTAGACAGGGTTAGGGGGGCTATAGGGTCCAAAATTAAGGGGTTTAGGTAGCTAAAGGGGGCCCCTTTTAAAATGACCCCGGGAGGCATATAGGGGGCTGTAAGGGGGCAGGCAGGCATATAGGGGGCTTATAGGCGGGAGGAGGCAGCAATATAGGGGCTGTATAGGCAGGGCAGGCCAGGCTATAGGGGGGTGTATAGCAGGGAGGCCGGCAGGGATATAGGGGGGTGTATAGGCAAGGGAGGCAGGCAAGGGAAAAGGGGGCTGGGGAAAAGGCAGGGAGGCAGGCCCGGGGAAATAGGGGGCCCTTTAAAAGGCCCCGGAGGCATAAAAAGGGGGGTGAAAAAGGCAGGCCCCGGGGGGGCCCCCTATAGGGGGCCCCCTTTAAAAGCCCCGGGGGAGGCAAAGGCCAAAAATAGGGGCTTTTTTAAAAGGGAGCCCGGCCCCAAAAATAGGGGCCCCTTAGGCCGGGGGCAAAATAAAGGGGGCTTTATGGCAGGAAAAGGGGAATAGGGGGCTGTTTTAGGCCCCGGCCCCGGCAAAAGGCCAAAAATAAAAGGGGGTTTTAAAAGGGGCAGGCAGGCCCCGGCAATAAAAGGGGGCCTTTTAAAAGGCAGGCCCCGGCAAGGGATATAGGGGGGGTATAGGCAGGCAGGAAAGGGAAAATAGGGGGCCCCGTTAAAAAGGCCCGGCAAGGGGGGGGGCTATAGGGGCCCGTAAAAGGAAAAGGCCCCGGTAAAGGGATATAGGGGGCTTTTTATAAAGGGAGGGGCAAGGGAAAGGGGGCTGTATAGGCCCGGCCCCGGGGAGGGATTTAGGGGGGGTGTCAAGGGAGGCAAGGGAAACATATAGGGGGGTGAAAAGGGAGGGAGGGGAGGGATAAAGGGGGGTGGGAAAAAGGCCCGGCCCGGCCCCGGCCAAAAATAGGGGGCCCGTATTTGGCCCGGGGAGGCAAAAAGGGAAATAGGGGGGTGAAATAGGGCCAAGGGAAAGGCCAAAATAGGGGGGGTTTTTAAAAAGGGGAGGCAGGCAGGCATAAAAGGGGGCTTTTAAAAGGGGAGGAAAGGGAAAGGCCCAAAAAGGGGGGGGTAAAAAGGCCCAAAAGGGGGCATATAGGGGGGTTAAAAGGCAGGCCCCCAAAAAACCCGGCCCTATAGGGGGGCCCCGTATAGGCGGCAGGCAGGCATATTTGGGGGGGTTAAGGGCCGGGGCAGGCAGCCCAAAAGGGGGCCCGTTTTAGGGAGGGCCCGGGAAAAGGGATAAAAGGGGGGGTAAAAGGCAGGCCCGGCAGGCCCTATAGGGGGCCCGTAAAAAGGGAGGGAGGCCAAAAGGGCCTAAAAGGGGGGTTTTTTAAAGCCCCGGGAGGCAGGCATAAAAGGGGCCCGTATAAAGGGAGGCAGGCCCCCGGCCCCTAATAAGGGGGGCTTTTATAGGCGGCCCCCCCAAAATTTGGGGGGGTTTTATAGGGGGAAGGGAGGGATTATTTGGGGGGAAAAGAACCCGGCCCCGGCAAAGGCCCTATTGGGGGGAAAGGGAGGCGGCAAAGGGATATGGGGGGGGAAAGGCCCCGGCAATGGGGGGGGAAAAGGGGAGGCAAAAATGGGGGCCCCCAGGCAAGGGGTTAAAGGGGGAGTAAAGGCCCCGGCCCCTTTGGGGGAGTAAAAGGCAGGCAAAAATGGGGGGGAAAATAAATAAAGGCCCCCCCCAAAGGGGGGGGGAATAGGGAAACATATGGGGGGGTTTTAGGGGGGCATAAAGGGGGGCCAAAAACCAAGGGAAAAATGGGGGGGCTATAGGCAGGCCAACGGGGGGCCCAAGGGGACAAAATGGGGGGGGTTAAAAAAGGGAAAGGCATAAAGGGGGGGTATAGGCAGGGGATATGGGGTTTGAAAAAAAAATAAGAAACAACCCCTTTCTTTACCTTTGGGCCCCCGCTCCCCCGCCAATTTCGCCCCCTTTGCCTCCGCTCTGCTGCTCTCCCGCAAGCCCCCCTTTGGGGCTCAGCGCGGGCCCGGGGCCGGGGGGGATGTGGGCCCTCCCCCCAAACCCCGCCCAAGGGACCCAAAAAAGGGGCCCGGCCCGGGGGGAAATAAACCCGAAACGAAACGGAAACGGCTCCGGGCCCGCTAACTACCCCCGGCCCGCCCCTGCCCCCCCCGAAAAAGCTCCGGGCCCGGGGGGGGCCCCGGGGGTTCCCGAGGGGTAAAAGCCCCCGGGCCCCGGGAACTCCCCGCCCCCCCCGCAGTGAACCCGGGTTTAAAATTTTACGGCCCGGGGGGGCCCCCGGAGCGGGGAAAAAATTAAACCGGGGTAAAACGGGGCCCAGTAGCAGCTGCCCCCCGGGGCCCCCCCCCAAGGGATTTGGGGCCCCCTAGCCCAACCCGCCCCCCCCCCGGGTTTCCCCCCGGGAAATTTTCGGGCCCCCCCGCCTTTTAAATGTTCTAGAGCCTCTGCCCCCCCTGGGTTTAAAACCCCCCCATCAACCCTTTTCCCCCCCGTGCACTTTTTGGGGATATCCCCCTTTCTGCTGAGAAAAGGCCCCCCAGTCTGGGAAAAAGAAGTGGGGGGCCCCCGAAGTTGGAAAATGTGACAAAACAAGGGCCTTTTGTGACCCCGTAAAATTTTGGGGAAGGGGAAAAACCCCTTTAAAAAGTCCCCCGGCCCCCCAAAAAATTTTCAAAAGGGGTTGGGGTTTTTAGAAAAAAAAAAACAGTGAAACCCCGTGATTTCAAAAACTACCTGAATTTTTTTTTTTTTTCCCCAAAAAAACAGAAGACCTTATACCCCGCTGTAAAAAAAAAAGGGGTTTTTTTTAAACCCCAAAAAGCAAAATTTTTTTTTTTTAATTGGGGAATAAAAACCTTTTCTTTTTATTTTTGGTCCCCCTGAATTTTTTTTTCTCCCGGCCCATGAAAATGGACAAAAACCCCCCTGGAAAAAGGGTGGGGGAAAACCCGTGCCCTAAAGAGGTGATTTTGTTTGGGCCCGGGGGGAGAAAAAGGCCCGGGGAAAAATTTCATAAAAAATTTTCCCCCTTTTGGGGGGCTAAACCCACATAAATAAAAAACACCCGTAAAGCAAAAAAAAAAGGTCCCCCCAAAAAACCCCGATACTAAAAATTTCCCCAGTGGGGAAAACCCGATTTAACCCCAAAATGATCCCCCTAAAAGCCAATATTGTTTTCCCCTTACACCCTTTATTTTTGGAGTTTAGAAACTTTTTCCCGTGTGGGGGGCATGGGGGAAAAACCCTCAAATTTGTAAAGTATACACAAAGTTATTTTATAAGTAGACAAAACAATAGTTTTTGATGGTTCAGCCAATCTCATTAATACAAAGCAATTGCAATAGTTTATTTTACAATCTGCTAAGTGAAATAACCCTGGCAACGATTGTTAAAGGGGTTGTCTCACTACAAGGATTGCTTTTTATGTTA
Source organism: Phyllomedusa bahiana (assembly GCA_025379985.1). Lineage (NCBI taxonomy): Eukaryota > Metazoa > Chordata > Amphibia > Anura > Hylidae > Phyllomedusa > Phyllomedusa bahiana. The sequence goes on along the minus strand of JAODAL010004524.1, from coordinate 67,004 downwards.
AAGGGGTTTTGCCACGAAGTAAAATTGACGTGGGAAGTTTGAAAATTAAATAATAAACATTTTTTCCATTCATCATTATTAAAAATTCTGCACCGTTTTTGTTTTAGCTGCTCCTTTAGTGATCCATTGTTTACAACTCATCTCCAGGGGATACGACCAGGGACGAGAGCTCCTCAGTCCTGGTCGCACATGCTCAGACATCACTTCTCTCAGGCAGCTACTGAGTGCTCAAACCCCAGGGGCTGTCATTCTACTCCTGTCCTTTGGACTAGTTAGTAATAAGTCAAACCGTGCAAATAAAAAAAGGAACCTCAATGAGGTCTATGCATTGATAAAGAGGAAAAAAAAAATCCACAGGTTAAGTTCCTGCAGGGATTTGAATCTAGGACCCTTGTGCTAGTACGGCGTTCAGTACGGCCGCAATTACACCGTGTGATTTGGGAGTTGCGCTGATAAGTGCCCGCCGGCCCCATTGACATTCATTACTCGCGCCGCATATTCGCCGCAAGTAATTGACATGTCACTTATCTCCCCACGCGCACAATACGATCATATTGTACGAGCGGGGAGAGGAGGCGTAATCCATAGTTCTCTATGAGAACTATGGATTACCGTAATTCCGGCGTGCATCTCGCTCGTATTAGAGCACAGTACGCCACGAAACACATACCGGAATTACCCCGTGTGAACATACCCTAACAGTGTCCTACCTATTCTGGGATATACCATCTTTTATGGGCTGCATCAGCTCTTCAGGTCGCTATAGCTACAGACCTGTTCAATCTCTCCTGAAAGGCTGCCAGCACTGGTTGCTATAGCTACAGACCTGTTCGCTCTCTCCTGATAGGCTGACAGCACTGGTTGCTATAGCTACAGACCTGGCTTCTACTGCAGCCTAGTAGAAGCCAGTAAATACGCCCCTGAATTCAAAATGAAACCAAGAAAACAGGACTTAGGTTAGATGAATCAATGTAGTGAGACAACCCCTTTAAGTTACACAACACTCATTCAAATCAGTGAGCAGCTGTGCAATGCAAGGTTGTGTCAAACCCTCCTAAGCAGAGGCGGTTCTTCACCATGGCCCTCCACACTGACAAACAGATGAGATGACCCTCTTTTAGAGGGGAACACATAGAAAGGGCTTTTAATTCTTTTTCTAAGGTATCTTACCTTGAGACCCGATAACTTGGAGAGATCACCAATCTGAGATATGTTATTGTCTGATAAATCCAGATGCTGTAGGGATGTGCAATTGTTTATCTGATCAATGACCTTGAGGAAGAGAACAACAGTTATGATATGGAACTTCATGACACAATGACAAAGAAATCAGTACATGGTCAACACAGAGAGTCATACCATGTAGCACTATATTAGTTGCTTTTTAGTGACAAAAAACACAAATACCCCACGACTTCATAAGGGATAGAGGCATATCCACCAATAATAAGCCAGGTAATACAAAAAATAACTAAAGAAACAAACCACCATGACAGTATCTATACCTTGGACCAATGTATAAAAATACAACTTTGAATAGTTTCATATAAAATACCTACAAGGAGAGAGAACATTCTGCTCAGGTCTTGAATTATTGGGCTTTGTATAATTTTGGGGTTATTAATATTCCTCTGTTCCCTGATGAACCCGCTCATGTGGGAGAAACACGTTGGTGGAGTTTCTCTAATTTCTATTAAACATCTATAGAGGAAACATTTTGGAGTTTCTGGTTGAGATCTATGAGAACACTTATAGCATGTAACCCAGTATTGTTATTATTTGAGTTTATATTGGACATATCATTGTGTCTTTATTTCCATTTGTACTGTATTGGGGGTTTATTTGATTATTATATAATGATGCTGTCTTAAGGCTATGTCTACACTGCACAGAAAAAAACTTCAGTTTTTTCAGCGTTTTTCGTTTTCTAAAAACGCTGGAAAAACGGCTGTAATCATCTCCCATAGACTTCTATGGTAAAACCCTCCTGCTGTCTACACTGAGCTGCTTTTTTCTGCTCTTTTACTGGACGCATTTTGCAACATGTTCTAAAAAACCCCAGAGCCAGGCAGAAAATTTACTACAGGAGTCTATGGAAAGCGCCGGACGTCTTTTGGCGCATTTTAGCAGCGTTTTTTGCCGCGATTTTTCAATGAAAACCCTCCCAGGAGACCCAAGTCCCACCTATAGTGGGTGTTAATAAAGCTAATATCTTATCAAATCTGCCTACAAGTGTCTGATGTGTGCTCTTTTTGTACCTTTTGTAATAAAATTATCATGCTTTGGTCGCTAACGATTTTTGCGCAATTCATATTTTTTTCGCTAAAAATAAGGTTTTTTTGGTTTGTTTGGGTTTTTTTTACAGATTTTGGCGCCAGAATCCGTTTTTTTACGGATTTTGGTGTTAAAATCCTTTTCTTAACATACTTTGGCACTAATAAAGTTCTCTCGCTTCTGACGACAAAAATACATTATTTTTACGGATTCTGACGCAAGAATCCGTTTTTTAATGGATTTTGGCACTAAAATCCTTTTTTTTTAACTTTGTTAACGCCAAAATATGTTAAGAAAAGTATTTTAGAGCCAAAATCCGTAAAAAAAATGGATTCTGGTGCAAAATCCGTAAAAAACCTTATTTTTAACGCCAGAAGCGGGATAACTTTATTAGCGGCAAAATCCGTAAAAAAATGGACTATATGGCCAAAATCGATAAAGATCGTATTTTTGGCGACAAACGCAAAATAACTTTATTAGCGCCAAAATCCGTAAAAATGTAGATCTTAGCACCAAAATCCGTAAAAAAATTGACTTTAGGGCCAAAATCCGTAAAAAAACGTATTTTTGGCGACAAACGCGAGATAACTTTATTAGCGCCAAAATCCGTAAAACGACTTACAAGATGACATATAAATGCAGTAATGTGCTTTATCTACCCTTTTGTAGGGCGGAGTTACATCCAATGGCTTAATTTATGCAGACATTAAAAAACAGGCTTGAAGACGAGCAAAAAACGCGTGTAAAAACGTAACAAAAAACGCAAATCGCGGGAAAAACGGCCGTTTTTTCAGCTGCTTTTGACAGGCAGTGGACAGAAAACTCAGTTTCATGAACGTTTTTAGTAATTCGTTTTCAGGTCGTTTTTTGTCCACTGCAGTGTAAACAAAGCCTTAGTATGTCTAGCCTTTCCTATTTGGATTAGGGTCATACGAGGGTTTAAATAGCCCAGGGTCCTGCCAGGGTTACCCTTGTCGGGGCGGTAACTCTATTTTGTGGATAGGCAGTCGTCGTTTTGTTAGAGGTTTTTGTAGGGATTGAGTAAACTCTCCCTCTAGGTATTTTATACAAAACTATTAAAAGTTATATTTTATATCTTGGTCCAAGGTATATACACTTTCATGGTTGTCTGCTTCTTCAGTAACAGACTGCAAACGGTCACTTTCTCAGTCTATGGATATGTTCACACGCTGGACTTTTCCAATCGGAAAAATCCAACGTATAATCCTTGGCAGAAATCGGAGAGGATACCTTGGATTCCTGCCAAGGATTTTTACTTTACAGGTACAGTATTTGCTTCTGATTTGGACACAGGATGGCCCAATTTCTCACAAGGATTCACACACAAGAGTGGACATGTCCATTCCTTAATTCACATGGTGTGGTTCACATTTTGAACTACAGCGTGGACTGGCCATTCATATGAGTGGCAGTCGGTTTACACAATAGTTTTGAGGTAGAATCTTATGCGGAATCTACATTTAATTTGTTAAAACGTGTTATGTGAGCTTATCATCAAGGTATATTTACAATGCTAACATCCAAAGCTAAAGATTTCAGCACAGATTCAGCATGAAATCCACGTGTAAAATCCACAATGATTCAATGAAGATTTTTAAATGTTAACATGGATTTCAAGCTGCATTTAGAGGCATATTTCAGCCCCCCCATACTATGCAAAGATTTAGCACTAAATCTACCTCAGGTCACTTCTTTTTTTCTGTGGCACGGTGTGAACATCCCCTAGTTCCCTGACATTTAGCTATAGTGTCAATGTGTTATAAAAGAGACAGACAAGACGATGATAGAACTACAACCGCTGACCTGAATCTCCAAATTCTACAGATCATTAGGCATTTCCAGTTAAAACTTTCAGCAGTTTTTTGCATGTACTTAGTTACTATATATGGCCTTACTCTTAAAGTGCTTTTGCCACGAAGTGAGTTCCTTACCTCTTATCTGCCCAGGGGAGAAAATAAACAAAGCATGCAGTGTCATGAACGGCTGCAGGGGGGAGAGGGAGGGAAGTGAGCAGAGAGCAAGGAAGAAGGGAGCGTCTGCAATGTTTACTCAAATAATTACATTACAACCAGTGGATTCTCTTTACAGCAGACAACCTCATACACTGCACTTTCTCCCTAGCCCCTTGCAAGCTCCTTCATATTCCCGGTCATCAGATAAGAAGCGCAAACACGCAAGCGCGGCCAGATCAGATCCTGTCAGTGTCCTGGTCCGGTCTAATGTAAAGTTTCAGGAAAGTAAGGGGGACTGAGCAATGTTGTAGCTCTCAGAGGCTTCACTTTTTGTAATCACATATATTTAGGAAGTGATTAAATACCCATTTTGGAGGATTCCACGTCAACATTACATCGTGGAAAACCCCCTTCAAAATATTACTACATCAATTTATATCATAGCACATTATTCCAATCAACTATATATACAGCTCAGATAGAAGACCATTTTATTTTCTACAAGCAATGAAAGACAGAAGCACTAGACGGTCAGACAAACGATAAATATGATCTGAAAAAGGTGGACCCACTATAGATTTTAAAGGCATGTTGATACATCTGATAGGTCTGGGTCCCACCTCTGGGACCTGCAGCTATTTCTGGAACGGGCCCCAGAAAGTATCGGCTCAGAATGGAGATATGGTTGTACTTGTGCACAACACTACATTCTGTTCTATAGAAACACACTGCTTGGCTATACTCCAAACTCTCTTCATTCTGAGCAAACACTTTTGGGGCCCATTCCCGAAATAAGTGCGGGTTTAAGAGGCCCCACCTAGATGTCAAATCCTATCAATCTGCCATCAACATCTATGGTGGGAACAGCCCTTTAAAAGTTAAAAGGGTAGTCCCGTTATGAGAAATGCTCTCCGCTGGCTGCTTGTTGCTAGCTGCGGTCCAGCCCTGCATTTGAAGGAGGAGGGCAGTGCTAGCACCGTCCCTCTCATTCACTTCTATGAGAGTTGCAAGTATAGCCAAGAGCACACACTCGGCTATACTTGGAACTCCCATAAAAGTGAATGAGGAGGGTGGCGCTAGCAACAAGTAGCCGGCAAAGAGAATTTTCCATAACGGGACTACCCCTTTAAAGAAGTTGTCTCACTACATTGATTCATCTTACCTCAGTCCTGTTTTCTAGGTTTCACTTTGAATTCAGGGGCGTGTTTACTGGCTTCTACTAGGCTGCACTAGAAGCCAGATCTATAGCTACCAATGCTGGCAGCCTATCAGGAGAGATCAAACAGGTCTGTAGCTGTAGTGACCTGAGGAACTGATGCAGCCCATACAAGAGGGAATATCTAGAAATTGGTAGGATACTGCTAATGGTCACATATTAGAAAGTGACTTGTTTTTGCAAGATTTTTAACATAAAAAGCTTTCCTTTTTGTGCGACCAACCCCCTTTAAAGTCAATTTACCCAAATGGTAAAATAATCACGATTTTGGGGGCTTAAAAAAAGCCTATAGTACTTTACTACATCCCATGTTATTTTTTTTTTCCCCCATTTCAATGGTTTTCACATGTGTTGTCATGTTATTACTACAAACATACCTTTAAATTGTTTCCTGCAAGATTAAGCCATTCTAAATGCACCAAATCTTTGAGTCCTTCCACATATCCTATACTGTTGTGAAAAAAGATTCTGTACGGGGGCCAAAGGGCACCAGTTTTGAGCCCCCCTTTCAACCGAAAAAAGTCGGGTTATTGGCCAGGGGGAAAAGGCTGAATTAAGAAAGGCAAAAAAAAGGGATTAAAAAGGGCAGTGTTTTAACCCAAAGATCCCAATAGGTTTTTTAAAAAATTAAAAGCTAAGGCCCTTTGGGCAGGGCGGAAAATTCCCCCGATGAGTTTTTTAAAAATTTTGCATTTTTTTCAGGGTTTAATTTCAGTCACAGTTTTTTACCCTTTTTTAAAATTACTAAAAAAAAATTATAAACCCGTTTGTGGTGTTTGCAGAATGAAATTTTTCCCCAAGATGCTCTAAATTGTGTCAGATTTTTGTATTTAAAAAATTTGGGTTCGGGATTTTTAGTGTGGCCATGTCAGAAATCCATGGGACACTGGGTTTTATGGAAATTGGTAAAACCCGTGAAACTTTGTCTTTAAAAGGTAAAGCGAAATGACAGCATTTTTTTTTTTCTACCATGCATAAAAAAAAGGTGACATTGTACCCTTTTTCACAAATGGTTTTTTTCCCTTTTTTTACCCCAGAAAATCTGCACACACTTCCCCAAATTGGGTTTTTAAAATTTACGTAGAAAGCTGTAAAAGGCCCCTCCTATTTACTAACCTGCGTAAGATTTTTGCATTTCTCTAGGTGTTCCAATTTGATGATTTGATTCTTGTCCAAAATCAGTGTTCGAGTGTCAGCACAAAATGGCAATGTGGGGCACGCTTTTGCGGCCCTTTGGCCAGCCCAGATCCCCCACAGTCACAGAATGAGCCCTTCTTTAAACTGCCCCCCATCCCCCTTGCATTATTTTGGTCTGTATTGCCCATTAAAGCCTTTTTTCGGCAGCACATTTTTTTTAAAAAGGGGGGTTTTCCCAAAAACAAAAAATTCTCTTTGGAAGGGGCCCTTTTTTGCCCCACCAAGAGCCATCCTCAGTGAAGGGGGAGATCGCTATACCCCATACATGTCTATGCGCCCCAATTTGGGGCCTTTTTCCTGTTTCTCACGGGGAGCCCGTTTCCCCCAAGGGGGGATTTTCCTTCCTTCATACTTTTTTAGGTGGGGTTTAAAAATTGAGTGGGAAGCTTTTTAAAATTTAAAAATGGATACATGTTTTCCCATTCTTCATTATTAAAAATTTTCCCACCATTTTTGTTTTGCTGCTCCCTTAGTGATTATGTTTTAAACCCCCCCAATTTTTCTAGGGGATGGACCAGGGGATGAAAGAGCCTTGGGTTCTGTTCAGACATCCCAGCAGTGGCGGGCTACTGTGCTTTTCCCCCTGCTTAATAATCACAGACACTTATGTAAAGGTGTGTTCAAACCCAGGCGGATGTTTTTTACCCTGTACTTTGGTAATTAGTAAAAACAGTGCAAAAAAAAAAAAAAAAAAAAAACCTAAAACCGGTGGTATATTCATTTTTTGAAAAAAAAAAAATTTTCCCCAAATTTTTTGGCTTGCGGGTTTTTGGGTCCCGTGGCCCCCAGGGCTGAAAAGGCCCGAAGTGCAAACCCCCTCAGCTATACTGTAGTACTCAAAATTTCCCCTTTTTGTTTGACTACATTAAAGGCACCCTGTGGGGGGAAAGTTATGATGAGTTTTAAGCCTGGTTGGATAACTTTGGTATGCAGTTCAAACAAATCATACACACCCCCTTTTAAGCACATTGCAAGTGAAAGCTGGAGAAGGAAGGGGTTTAAAAGCCCTTTTTGGGGGTAATCCCCACTTAAAAAAGGGAAAAGTCAGGAGTTTGTCTTAGGTCCCCCTTTTTAAAGGGAAGAAACCTGTCACTTTAGATTATGCCCCCTTGTTGAGGACAGAAAAATTTTAGTGTCAGCTGTTTTTCCCCAGGGGGGGTTCCCTTTTTTCTTTTTGATTTTGAATTTTTTAAGTATTTAAGGTTTAAATTTTCTGAAGTTTTTAGCAAAAAAAAGGGTTGGAAATGAAAAAGAGTGCTTTTTTTCTTTTGGGGGTCCCGCCCCCTGAGACTGGGCCCCCCCTTAAACAATGATAAAAATTTTACTTTAAAAATGGGGTGGGGAAACAGGGAGAAAAAAGGGTTAGTGGGGGGGGAAAACCCTTTTGGTGGGTGCAGATTTAAAACCTGCTCAAGAATAAGATTTTGGGGGGTTTAAATTTTTTAAAAAATCCCCAGCCTTACAGAATAAGGGGCACAGTGTTTGGGAAAACAGCAGGTTGCACTAGCTTGGCTGTCCTCCCCAAGGGGGGCAAAACCTATGTGACGGTTTCCCCCTTTAAGGGGGGTTAAAGGTTGGAGTGCTGGGGGAAAATATGTGGGGCATTTCTTTGGGGGAAAAAAATTTTCTTTTGCTTCAAAACCTGCCACCAACCAGGGGAAAAATTGGTTTGTAGATTTTCTCCCTTTGACAATTTAGGAAATTTTCCGTTGGCAAAATCTGTGAAAATTTCTCTTTTGGATTTACAGCATTTTGGCCCCTAACATTTTTTGGGTTTTGGAAACCCATTTTAATTGGTTTTCCAGTTGTTCCATCTTCAGTTTTCTCCTGCACTTCCTTTATTCCCAAGACTTCACTGTTTACTTACGGAGCAGAAATAATTTTTAAACTCCTTAAATTAAGGGGGACTATAGAGTTAGGAAGTAATAAAAAAGGCAGCAATTCCACTGCCCAAAAATTAAATAAAATAATGTTGGAGGCCGGGCTGTGGAGTCGGAGTCGGTGGTTTTTTTGGGCAGGAGTGGGTATAAAAGGGAAAAGGCCGACCCAAAATATTAATAAATTGGTCCATTTTAGTTTCGTTGCAAAGAGCAAGAGGTTTTGGGGGGGAAAGGCCGGTGTACTGCTTTTCATATCTTCGCCTCATCACATGAGGAGTGAAATTGAGACATGGAGCAGGAAAAGCGCTTGGCCCCGGGGGAAAAAGACCGCCCCCAAATTGAAAACGTTTCCCGGGCAACTTTTTTTAAATGTTTTCAAAAAAATAGAAAATTAAAACCATTAAATTAAAAATTAGCCCTGTGGCTGGGGAAAAAATTTTCCTTTTTATACCCTGACTTGTTAAGAATGTTGCCCTGGGGGGTCACGCTTTGCCCCCCAACCCCCAAGGTTAGTGTAGAAAGCGGCTTTCTTAGCCGGGAAAAATAATAAAGATCGATGTGAGGTCATGTTTGCAGGTCTGATGGAGGCAATACTTTTTTCAAAAAAAATTTCGGGAAAACCCCCAAAATTTCCTGCAGTGTTTTGATTTTTTAAAATTTTTTTGGGGGTTCCTAAAGCCCTTTTTTTTCCCAAATAAATTTTTTTAAAACTGAAAAGCAAAAATGGAAAAAAAAGGTTTGAAACTTGTGCTTTAGGTCCATATCTCCCAAATCCACTCCCGCTTTGAAACATAAAGGCTACTTTTTAAATTTTATAACAGTAATTTTTCCCTATCTTAACATAAAATTTGACTTCAATTTTTTGGCTTTCCTGCTTAGTTATGCAAATTTTTTCCCTTAAAATTGCTTTGTTATTTTGTTTTTGCCCCTTTAAAAAATCAAAAATTTTAAATTTTTTTATTATTTTGGGTTTTCAATACTGCCTAAAACCCCTTCTGGGGTTTGAATTTGAAAAAAAAATCGGGACCCCAAAGGTTCTTTCAAACCAAAAATTCCCAATTTTTTATGCGGACTGGATTTGGGATACAAATACAGCATTTTTTTTTTTTTTTTTAAAACTCTACCCACAAGTGAATTAAAAACATTTTTTACCCTTTTGCTGTCAGGTTGTTTCCCTAAATAGCTTGATTTTTGGGTATCATAAGGTGATAAACAGTTTGATGTTACCATTTTACTACAGTAAAGGAGGTCGGGGTTTGGGAAATTGAGGGGTGGGGTTTGGGCCCTTTCCAAATTTCCACAGCCTGGTAGGGGGGAGATTTCCCCGGACAAAGTGATTAATCTTATGGGGATCCCAGCAAAAGTTTTTGGGGTTTTTTAGTAAAATGGAAACACTCGGAAAACATCAAAAATTTGGTAAAAAGGTTACACTAAACAAATTTAGGGAAGGGCGGGGGCCCCGAGCCCTGCCAAGGATTTCCTGCATGGCTAGATTTGAATTCTCCGAATCCCTTGTTTCCATGTTGACTTAGCGCCCGGGGACCCAACTGGCATGGGCCCCTCTCCCCCCCTTACCCGGCCCCCAAAGAACCGGCCCAAACCATGGCTAAACTTTTTATGGGAAAGATAGGGGCCCACCCCGATAAGTTGGGGGCCCTACAATGAGTTGGCCGGTTGGGTGCGTCAATGGAGAGGGAAAAAGATATGGTGGGGTTTTGAATCCCAGCATTTCGGGTTATTTGCGGCTTTCGTGCTCTCCACTCAATAGAACAGTACTATAATCCACTGTTTTCCGCTTGGATTTTCTATTGAGGTCTATGCGGATGATTTATAATAGGATTTTTGCGGTTTCTAAAAACTGAATCCACTCAAATATCTGACTGTAAACCAATGCTGTGTAGACGGAGTCTTAGGGTGTGTTCACACAGCGGGTTTGAAGAAAAACATCTGATTAGAGATGGTGAAGCATATTTTGAAAAATCCTATTCCCATTTTCTAGGGGGAATTTTTTCGAACGTAAAAAACGGTAAGAAGGGGTTTGTCTATTTTTTGCCGTAATTACACCCCCAAAAAAGCGGCTGCGTCCGCTTGTGAATGTGAACAAGCCTATTTTCTTTATTAAATGGGAAGTTTGCGTCGTCTGGGCAGTTTTTGGACAGTTTTCCACCCTTTTAATGGGAGGAGGGGGAGTTGTTAAACGCTTCTGTAAAAAGGGGAGGGGAGTTGTTCACCTGCCGGTAACACGGGGAGGGGGGGGGAAAGTCTGTTCATGCCGTGATAACAGGAGGGGGAGGAGGAGTCTGTTCACCTGTGTGTAACAGGAGAGGGGGGGGAGTCTGTTACCTGTGTGATAAAAGGAGAGGGGAGGGGTCTGTTACTGCTGAAGATAAAAAGGGGAGGGGAGGAGTCTGTTCCCTCCCCCGGATAACAAAGGGGAGGAGGAGGAGTCTGTTCACTGCCGTTTTAACACGGGGGGAGGGGGGGAGTCTGTTCACTGTGGGATAACCAGGGGAGGGCTGTTCCCTGCTTTTTTGAAAAACAAAGGGGAGAAGGAGGAGTTGTTCACCTGCCGCTGATAACACAGGGGGAGGGGGGGGAGTCGGTTCCCCTGCTGCCTGAAAACACGGGGAAGAGGGGGGAGTTTTTCCCACCTCCCGCTGAAAAACACAGGGGAAGGGAGGAGGAGTCTGTTCACCGGGCCGTGATAACACGGGGGAAGAGGAGGAGGAGTCGTTCCCTCCCGGGCTGAAAAACCGGGGGGAGTTTTTCCCCTGCCGGGAAAAACACGGGGGGGAAAAAGGGGACCCTTTTAAAAAACCTGCTGCGATAACACAGGTGAGGGGAGGGTTTGTTCACCAGCTGCTGATTACAGGGGGGGAGGGTCTGTTAAACAGATGCTGAAAAGGGGAAGTGAGGGGGGTGCTTTTCACCGGGCTGTGAGAACACAGGGGGGGGGGGGAGGAGTTGTTCCCTGTGTGATTACAGGGGGGGAGGAGTCTTTTTCGGGCTGCTGATAACAAACGGGAAGGAGGGGGAAAAGGATTTCTGTTCCCCTGCCGATGTAACAAGGGGAGGAGTCGGGTTCCCGCCGCTGAAAAACCAGGGGAGGGTTGTTCCCTCCCGTGAAAACCCACGGGGGAAAAGGGAGGGCCTATTCACCTGTTTGCTGATAACACAGGGGGGGGGGAGGAGGTCTTTTTCCCTCCCGCTGAAAAAACCGGGGGGAGGGGGGGATTTGGGTTTCCCCTGCGCTGAAAACCCAAAGGGGAGGAGGAGGGTTGTTCACTTGTGTGATAACACAGGGAAGAGGAGGGGAGTTTCTTCACCTGCCGCGATAACACAGGGGAGGGGGAGGGAGTCTGTTCCCTGTTTGTGAAAACACAGGGGAGGGGGAGGAGTTGTTACCTGCTTTGTTAAAAAAGGGGAGGAGGAGGAGTTTGTTCCCCTGCTTCTGAAAACAAAGGGGAAGGAGGAAGGGGTTGTTCACCTGCTGCTGATAACACGGGGAAAAGGGGAGGAGTTGTTCACCTGCTTTTTGTTTAACCAGGGGAGGGGGGGGGGGGAGTTGTTCCCCCTCCCGTGATAACACAGGGGGGAGTCTGTTCCCTGCTGCTGAAAAAACCAAAGGGGAGGGGGAGGAGTCGTTCACCTGCCGCTGAAAAACCAAGGGGAGGGGGGAGGAGTTATTCACCTGCCGCTGATAACACAGGGGGGGGAGTCTGTCACCTACTGGGGAAAACACTGGGGGAAGAGGAGGAGTCTCTTCACCTATGCGGGATAACATGGGGGGAGGGGGAGGAGTGTTCACCTACTGCTGAAACAGGGGAGGGGGGGGGTGTCTTTACCTGCTGTGGGGAAACGGGGAGGGGAGGGGGGTCTGTTCACCGCGTTGATTACATGGGGGAGGGGGTCTGTTCCCCAGATGCTGTAAAGGGGAAGGAGGGGAGTCTGTTCCCCTGTGCTGATAACGGGGGAGGGGGGGAGGAGTTTTTCACCCGTGCTGAGAACACAGGGGAGGGGGGGGAGTCTGTTCACCTGCTGCTGATTACATGGGGGGGTGTCTTTTTTAGTGTGAAAAACAACGGGAAGAGGAGGGGGGAGTCTTTTTCCCCTGCTGTGATAAACGGGGGGAGGGGGGGGGCCCTGTCTCCCTGCCGCTGATAACCGGGGAGGGGAGGGGGTCTGTTCCCCTGCTGCTGATAACACGGGGGAAAGGGGGAGGAGTCTTTTCACCTGCTCTGATAACACGGGGGAGGGGAGGAGTCTGTTCCCCTGCTGCTGATAACACGGGGGAGGGGGGGAAAATCTTCTTTCCTGCTGCTGTTAACACGGGGAGGAGTTGTTCACCTGCGGGCTGATAACAAGGGGAGGGTTGTTCCCTGTCGGGAAAAAAGGGGGGGGTCTGTTCCCCTGTGCTGAAAACACAGGGGAGGGGTCTTTTTCCCCTCCCTGCGGGTTTAACACAGGGGAGGGGAGGAGTCTGTTCCGTGCCGCTGTTAACACAGGGGAGGGGAGGAGTCTGTTCACGTGCTGTGAAAAACCAAGGGGAGGGGAGGGTCTGTTCACGTGCGGGCTGTTTCACAGGGGAGGAGTTGTTCCCCTGCGGGCTGATAACACGGGGGAGGAGTCTGTTCACCTGCCGCTGATAACACAGGGGAGGAGTCTGTTCATCTGCTGTGATAACACAGGGGGGGGAAAGTTTTTTTCACTGCTGCTGAAAAACCAGGGGGGGGGATTTCTGTTCCCCTGCGTGTTTAACAAAGGGGAGGGGAGGAGTTGTTCCCCTGCTGCTGAAAAACCCCAGGGGGGGGGGATTTTGGGGGTTCACCTGCTGCTGATAAAAAAGGGGAGGGGAGGGTTGTTACCTGTTTGCTGAAAAACACAGGGGAGGGGGCTTGTTCACTGGCTGGATAACAAGGAGAGGAGTTGTTAACCTGCTGCTGAAAACCCACAGGGGAGGGGAGGGGAGTCTGTTCACCTGCTGCTGTTTAACCCCAGGGGAGGGGAGGAGTCTGTTATCCCTGCTGATAACACAGGGGGGGGGGGAGTCTGTTCACCTGCTGTGTTAAAACGGGGGGGGGGAAAGGAGTTTTTTTCCCTGCTGCTGATAACACAGGGGGGGGGTCTGTTACCTGCTGCTGATAACCAGGAGAGGAGTCTTTTTTCCCCCCCCCCCCGGGGCTCATGTTTAACACGGGGAGGAGGGGGAGTTTTTCCCCTGCTGTTGATAACAAAGGGGAGGGAGGAGGGTCTGTTCCCCTGCTGCTGAAAAACACAGGGGGGGGAAAGGAGGGTCTGTTACCTGCTGTTTTTAACACAGGGGAGGGAGGGGGGTTCTGTTCCCCTGCTGGGTTTTTACACAGGGGAGGGTCTGTTCACCTCTGCTGTTTTACGGGGGGGAGGAGTTGTTCCCCAGATGCTGATAAAGGGGAAGAGGAGGGGAGTTTTTTCCCCTGTTTTGCTGAAAAACAGGGGAGGAGTTGCCCACCTGTGCTGAGAAAAAAGGGGAGGGGGGAGGGTCTGTTCACTGCTGTGTTTACAGGGGGGAAAGGATTTGGTTAACCTGTGCTGATAACACGGGGGGGGAAAGGGCCCCTTTTTACCTGCCGTGATAAACACAGGGGGGGGGGAGGGTCTGTTCCCTGCTGCTGTAAACAGGGGGGGGGGGAAAAGTTTTTGTTCACCTGTTTGTGGAACACGGGGGGAGGGGGGATTTGGGTTCCCCTGTGCTGGGGAAACACAGGGGGGGGGAGGAGTCTTTTTCAGGTGCTGCTGATTAAAGGGGAGGGGGGAAAGGGTCTTTTTCCCCTTTGCTTGTTAACACAGGGAAGGGGAGGAGTCTGTTCTCCTCCCGTGATAACCAGGGGGGGGAAAGGGAGCTGTTTTTCCTCCCGCTGAAAAACACAGGGGGGGGAAAGGGGGTTTTTTGTTCACCTGCTGTGATAACACAGGGGGGGGGAAAGGAGTTTTGTTTACCTGCGGGTGAAACACGGGGGGAAAGGGGAGGAGTCTGTTCCCCTGCAAATGTTAACACAGGGGAGGGGGGGGGGATTCGGTTAACTGCGCTGAAACACGGGGAGGGGGGAGTTGTTAAACTGTGCTGATAACACGGGGAGGGGAGGGTTGTTCACCGGGTTTGGAAAACCCACAGGGGAGGGGAGGAACCTGTTCACCTGCGGGCGTTAACACGGGGAGGGGAGGAGTTGTTCCCGGGCTGATGATAACACAAGGGAGGGGGGAAAGGTTTTTGTTCCCTGTGCTGATAACACAGGGGAGGGGAGGAGTCTGTTCACCTGCTGCTGATAACACAGGGGAGGGGAGGAGTCTGTTCACCCATCACACCTCAGTGAGACGAAGATTGGTGCTAAAACAAGGTTTTATAGAACAAAAACAAACTCAGAGATCTAAAACCTTATTAAACCTTATTAAACCAGTAAAGGTAAAATCACATTCGATTCGAATGTTATTTTACCTTTACTGGTTTAATGTAACTGTTTGTCATGTAACTGCATTGTTACTGTTTTGCCCCTAAGGGCTTGTTCACACGACGTTTTTGTGATCCGTTTTACGGATCCATAAAACGGATCTGACAATTGTCAGTGTGATTAACATTGCTTTAATGGCAAAAGCGCATCGCTGTTCACATGAGGGGATTGCCGAGGGCGTTTTCGCGATGCGTTTTTCGGACCCGTTTTAAGAATTGACATGTCAATTCTTCTTGCGTTTTACGCAAGAGAAATCCCCCCTAGGAAATAATGGAGTGCGCTTTTGGCATCCCGAAAGCGGATGCAAAAGCGCAGCATACATTTGGGTGCGTTTTAGATCCGTTTTCGATGCCAAAAACGCATTCCGTAAAACGCATTGGATTTAAATTAAATATAAAATTTTAATATTATGTTTGGCTTTTTTTAGTTTATAAATTTATGTAAATATAGATATATTAAAAAATGTATATATTAGTATTATATATATATATATATATATATATTTATATTTATATTATATATTTTATATATAAATTCTATACAAAAGTTTAAATGTATATATTTAATTTATAAATATTTAGTTTAGAAATTCTTTAGTTTATACATGATTGTTATTAATTAATTTACATGGGGTGGGTTTGAAAACTATTGGTTGATTTAAAAATAAAAAAAAATAGGGGGAGGGCGGGTTCTAAAATCATAGGTGTATGTACAGCTGACTGACACTAGGTAAAAAAAAGGTTTTTTTCTTGGTCATTGATAGGTTATATTATATTTAAATTTGCAGTTTGATAGGTTGATTTAAATAAAGCATTGAAAAAACGGATCCAAAAAACGGATCCGTAAAACGCATCCAATACGCATCCAAAAAAGGACCAGCTGTTGCGTTTTTTGGATCCGCTTTTTGGATGCAGTTTACATCCAGTTTTCGCAGGTTAAAAACGGATCCGTAAAACGCATCCAAAACGGATCCAAAACGTCGTGTGAACAAGCCCTAAAAATCAATATGTTAATTTTATTATTTTGTTAATATTTGGTAAATCCACCTTTGGCTTCAGCACTGCCTGAATCCTTCTGGGCTCTGGATCAGATCTCAGGTCTCTTCTACATGTTTCCAATGTTGGTGCAGACTGAACGTGGGTATGAATACAGCTTTTCCAGAACTCTACCCACAAGTGTTGGATTGGGTTGAGGTCTGAGGACTGTGGAGGCCAATACAGCAACTCTACCTCATTGTCATTGACCCCTTCCTTCTCCAACCTTGACGTCTGCTTCGGGTAGTTACCCTGCTAGAACACTAGGTCATCCTTTTCATCCCCATAGTACTCGAGTGTATGAAGTAACTCATCTTGTAGGACACTCACATATAGCTCAGCATTGAGGTCACCATCAATCCTGGTCAAGTAGCCAACAGCTTTGGCTGTAAAACAACCCCATATCAGGCTTCCTCCACTGAACCTGACAGTTCTTCCAGCTTCTCCATCCGTTCGCCCCCTTTTCCCTTTGAGTCTTCCAAACCCATTTCCCCCATCAGAGCCCGGTCTATGGACTTTCATCTCTTCGCTCCAAATCACCCGTTTCCAATCTTCCATTTTTTTATACTTGTTTTTGCAAACTCTTTGCCAACGCTTCATATGATGAGACTGAGTCGAGGCTTCTTCGCCTTTTTTTCGGTCATCATTCCAGACCTGTGTAATGCGTGTTGCCCGGTGCTTGCATGGACGTCTGTGATCTCACCATTACGAAGCCCCCGAGCCGCCTCCACTGCTGTGTCTGTGGCATTAGAACTGATAGACCTTGTGATGAGCGACTTGTTGACTGATATTTCCCCTGGACGTCACCTCTTGGCTTCTGAATGGATGGACTTCATGTCATATTCTTCCAGCTGTCATGGCCTCACATGATGCAGTTTGGTAATTGTCTTTGACCCAGAGAGGCTATCGATGAGATGGATGATGACGCTTTTCTTTTGTTGGGAAATCATCTTCATGGCTGCTTGAACCAGTGACCTTTTGCTTGGAAATCAGCCTAATAACACACTGAGCTATTAGGGAATGTGAGAACAGGTTGTCATTTGTAGTATACAAGAGGAAAAAGATTGTCCCAACACCAGGAGCAAAACAGTAACAATGAAGTTACATGACAAGAATCGGCAGAACTAAGCATATGCTAAATAGTTACAGGTCAAAGTTATGTATAAGAGCCAAGATGATTGTCTATAAAATGAGTCTCACGTTCATAGCTGGAGTGGATGGTGAGATATGGAGCCTGAAAGTCACAAGTTCAAAACATTGTTACCCTTTGCTTGTCAGTGTAAACTATATTTACTGGAATACAACTTTACAACACAAAACACTGTAAATATGAAAAACACTGCAGTAAGTGGGGAAAAAAAAACAGTTTTCAACAAAAACATCCTGAATAACATTTGCGGAGCCTATGAATTTGTTCTGAGATGTAATATCACCTCCATCAGATCCTGCATAGATGACCTCACATCTGATCTCCTTATTTCCAGGCTAGAGAACAGCCTCTCTACACTAACTTAGGTTAGTGGCAAAGCAGTGACCACTTATATAACATCTCTAGCAATGTCAGGGTATAAAGGAATTGCCTCAGCCACAGTCAGTTCTGATGAACAATTGAACTCTTCTATTTCTTTGAAAGCAAGTGAAAAATTTAGCTGAAATCTGGTCAATCTGTTTTCTATGGGAGCAGAATTTATTCCCCTGCAGCAACACTCTGCTTGTTCAATGTCATCAATTACACTGCTCATGTGATGAGGCTGAAGATATGGGAGCAGGAGCACTGGCCGGACCCAATTCCTCTTGTTCCTGGCACTGCATTGAACTAACTGCACCAATTTATTATATATTTTGGTTGTCGGTCCATTTTATAACAACTCCGACTCCACAGCCCTAGTGACAGACATGCTGTTTCCGGCACTGTGCCCCTTATTCCGTAAGGTGCTGTAGTTTTTGAGCATTTAATGTTTAACTGTCAGTTTGCAGCCTGAAAAGAGTCCGTATATTCATGAAGTGTTAGCCCTGCCTATTGGTTGTCATCCTATTACTGTGAATAGGAAGAATCCTGTGAATAACTGATGGGTGGGTGGGACTTTCTGCAGATGGGCAGGGTTAACACCTGCTCATGAATAAGCTGGACTCTTCAGGCTGCAAACTGTTAGATTTAAGGATTAAATACTGAGAAACTGCACGTTATAGAATAAGGGAGACACCACTGGAAGCAGCATGTCTGTCACTAGCTTGTGCTGTCCTCACCTATGTGGACGGGGTTTCTTTTTTAAAGGGGGTTTGGGTTTTCACTAAAAAGGATTGCTATTTTTTTTAAAAGGGATCTTGTAAAAAAACAAGTCACTTTGCAATATATGTCTATTAACGGGTGTCCTCCTTTTCCCTAGAATCCCTTTGTATGGGCTGCATAAGCTCCTAAGGTCCCCTATAGCTACAGCCCTGTTAAATCTTTTCCTGATAGGTGGCCCAGCACGGGTTGCTATAGCTACGCCCTGGGTGTCCTTTGCGTCAAATTGAACCTAGTAGAAGCCAGTAAACACGCCCCGGGAATTTTAAAAAATAAAACCCGACAAATAAGGGCTGAGGTGAGATGAATCAATGTAGTGAGACAACCCCTTTAACACTGCTGTGCTGTAAATGTACGGTGCAGGGTAATAAGGGGTTATAATACACACAAAAAAATTCACAAACAACAAAAACACCTGTTTTATAAAAAAAATAAAAATAATAATTGACCCAAATTTTGTCTGAGCTCCAAATCTGAGTTATTTATAAAAACACATACTTTCTAAAGCAAAAGCATGCATTTTTTTTTTTTTTAAGGGTATGTTTTTTAAGGGTAATTGTGGGGCATATTTTTTTTTTAATAGGGGGGAAAAACGAGGCCGAAAAATTATGGTAATTCTAGCTTCAGAGAACTATAAATTTAAAACCCCTTTCCCCCGGTGTACAATATGCACATATTGTACGCCGAGGAGAGAGGTGACAGGTCACTTCTTCGCAGCGCTTACGAGCCGCTGATAGTGAAGGTGAACAGCGCGTACTTCTAAAACACACGGCCCGTATGGGGGAGCGTACAGCCTTTTAATTCCCGCTGAAATGGGCCCGGGAAATTCGGCCCGAAAAATACAGTACTTCATGGCTATGCTATGGTTTTGAAGTTTTTGGGCCCAAAACGGGATCCCGGGAAAAAAAAAGATAAAAAATTTAGGGGAAAACAACAAAAGCCCCGACAAAATTTTTAGTGTTCAAACTGGGGGTTCCCAAAAAATTTTTAAAGGAAAAACTTGGGGTTGCCCCGGAAAAAGGGGAAAAAACAGGGTTAGAAGAGGTTGTCCGGGTTGGGAAAATTTGGCCCGGGGTTTTTTTTCCCCCCCCCCCCCCCCCCCCCCCCCCCCCTTTTTTTCCCCTTTCACCCAAACCAGACACCCTTTTCCCAAAAGGAGTGGCGCGTTTTTTAAAAGGAAAGCTTTCATGGGCCCATGCCCCAGTTACCTAGCCATCAGTGGGCACGGCAGGGTATAGCTCTACCAACGTGCCCTCTTGAACTGCGTTAGGCTCTGTTCACACTACATTCTTGGGTTTCATTTCTAGTGAAAGCTGTGATGCATCCTGATACCAAGAAATGTAGAAAGTCCTAATAATCTTATACGGTGAACAGAGGTGAGCACTGAGGCTATGTTCACACGGCTTATTTGCGGGGTGTAATTTCGGGCCCCCAAAATTTCGCCGTTTTTGGACGGGGGTGGGGGGCAAACCCCGGGCCCATAGACTTTCAATGGGCACTTTTCCCCCCGCGGCTATTCACCCAGCGGGCAGAGGAGAAAATAATAGTGCTTTTATGAGAAAAGTGGTTAACGTAAAAGGGCGGGACGTTAATTATGGTTTAAATAGTCCCTTTTTTTTGGCTTTTGTGAACATAGCCTGAGGGGTTTTCGGGTAGGACAAAATATCATTATACAATACATCCCTTCACAAGGGCGGTTTTGTACTTCACATAACAAAACGCAGTGTCCCACACGTTTTGACTGGGTTTAACCCGGGGGTTTTACCCCATAATAATGTAATTTTGCAAGCAAAATAAGAGGTTATATGTAATAATATGGTAGTGACCTGGAAAACTGCAGGTGGGGTAATGGTACAGAATGGTCAGTGAGTGTTTTATATATATATATATATTTATATATATATATTTTATAAAATATTTTACAGACACACACGGAAGAGAAGGGACAGGGCAAACCCCGGATAGGGGGATGTACCCGACACCCAAAGGATAGAGATGTATTTTACACCCCACTGGATAGGATGTATAGGAAAACAACACATGGTTGGGGATTTAAAACCCACACACGGATAGAGATGTATAGACACACACACGGATAGAAAATGTTTTTAGACCAAAACACCCCGGATGAGATGTATAAGGGCACATTTTTAAAAATGTTTGGTTATAAATTTTGGGGATTTTGCGGTCTCCGCCTCCTTCAGTTTAACCGTCACGCTTATCCTCATCATGAATGACGGGAAACGTAGTCCTGTCACAGGTAAAAGCATTCAGCTGTGAAACTGGAAAAACCACAACTCCCAAGAATCTCCGCGGCAGCACCGAGCCCGCTATTGTCCCCGCGTCAAAACATTACCGCTCAGCCTGAATACAGCGCACAGCAGTAACCCAACACACATGCTATTACGGGAGCTGCCGCCGCTGCCATTCCTGCCAGCATTTCATTTACCTGACACGGTAGTGGACTCTCCAGAAGACGCCGTCACCTCCTCCCCCGCCATGTTACACGCAGCTTCTCAGCTCCCCGGCAACCGAAAAGTGTCAGTGCCTCACTTCCGTGCCACGATCTGGCCGGGGAAATTTTTACGGGGTGCCTTGCTACTCTAGCCCCCCTGCGGGGGGAAATACAGCATTTGGGGATTTCCCAGTGTTGGGAGTATGCCCCCGTGTCTCGCCCTCATGTTCAGTCGGAGGGCGCTGGCTTAAAGCCCCCACTTCTTAGTTTCTTTATATGTTATGGCCCTGATCTGAAACACAGTCAAAGCTTTCATGTTTTTTGAAAGGTTAAAAAAAAGGGGTTAAAAAAAAAAAAAAAAAAAAAAAACTTTCAGGCAAACACTTTGATTTGGGGTATTTTTAAATCCCGTATATCTGGGCCCCTTTAATTTGCCCTAAAATTTTTTAGGCAGGCGTCCCCCCAGTGCTGTCCTAATGGCTGATAGATGTAAAAAAATGAGGGCTTCTGTATTTTAAAAACCCGTCTAGGTGTAACTTTTTTTTGTTTCCCATAGAAACCAACCCCCAAATTAATTGGTTTTCCTTAAAGGGGGAAAAAAGAAAATTTAGGGCCTAGGGCAGTTTTTATACATAGGGCCCAAATTTTGATCAGTTGCCCCTTAAACCGGTTAAAACGGCTTTTTCCCCCGGATTTTTTGGCCATATTTTAGCGCCAAAATCCGCCGTGGGAAAAAGGGGCGGGGCCGGGCGGGCGGGGGGCCGCTCCCCCACCCCCCTAGACAATGCAATTTTTTAAAGGCGCGTCCGCCCCAGTAAAAAAATGTCATGTCACTTTTCCCCCCCCCGCGGCGGATTCGCCCGGGGGGGGGAAAGGGGGGGAAACGCGGATTTCCCCTGTTCTTTAATGAGGCGTGGATTTCCGTAATTGTACCCCGGAATTTGGCACCATACTGAAGCGCAAATCCCCGGGGGCGCGTTGGCCCCAAACGCGGGAAGGGTTTAAACCGTGTGAAAAAACGGCCTTAACGTTTTAAATCTCCTGCTAACCCAGGAGAAGGAAAAAAAAATCACATCTTTTAGCAGAGGTACAGGCAGTCCCCAACTTACACCCGTTCTCTAGTTACAAACAGAGACTTATGGGGCATACTGGCAAGTGTAGTTCCATAGCAGATAGCTGCTGTGGAACAAGCTCCAGCAGCACATGAGGTGAAATCTTCTTAACAAGGACACAGAGAGCAAAACAAATGTAAAAACCCTTCCCTGCACTATCCAAAACTAAGAAAAAAATAAACTTTTGTGCTGGGTTAAATTTAATAAATCTACCTGTTCCGACTTACATACAAATTCAACTTAAGAACAAACCTACAGTCCCTATCCCGTTTATAACCCGGGGACTATGCTGCTATTGTGTAGATAAGCTCCAGCACTCTGCTTTGTCCTACGGATTATGTTCAGACAGCCGTGCCACCCTTTCCCTATGGCACAGCACCATGCTGCCCTCACACAACCACCCTTAATGATCCCTACCTATTCTTCAACTAGGTTTCACCAGATGCTATCAGCCCAATGTGCCTCTACCTGCATCAACACCAATACCTTATTTCATGGTTTTTAAAGAGTCCATCTACAAGACAAGCCTTTCCAGTCAGTGTTTGACACAGATTTGGAATTTTAAAACCATCAAAACCCGACTGTAGAACCATCCCCATAGACTTCAATGGTAAATCGCAGTTGTACTCCACACGAGTTTTCTTGAGGTCAGATTTCTAAACCACCATTTTTACAAAATCTCCAAAACATTTCTGGATCAGATCCACGTCCAAACTTGGCGCTTGTTTTCTGACTGTAAAAGGACCTAAAATCCACATCCAAATACTTGTCAGACTACGTGGTTTTAGAATTCAGAATCCGACGAGCTTTGACCAGTGCCGAAGGCTGCATTCACACTGCTTTTTGAGGTTTAATTTGCAGCGACGATTGCAAGTCCAAACCAGAAATGGATCCAAAATAAAGAAGCGGTATAAGCCCTATCATTATACTTTTTCTGGCTGTAGTGTCTATTCCTGCTCTTTTCCTAGAAATCAACACTACAAAATACAAGTCAAAATAAGTCATAATCAGCGTAAAATCCACACCAGCAAGCAGGCATTTTGTATGTGGATTTGACTCTAATTTCAGAGGCAGATTATCAGCCTCCAATATACTATGTGAGACTGGAGTCTGCCTCAAGAATTGACATAAATATTTTTCGGCACTGAAAATAAACCCGCTCCAAGGAAAATCAGCATCGTGTGCACTGCAACATAGCAACAATGAGAGACTGATTGCAGTCAGATTCTGACACGGATTTATCACTGAATCCACGTCCAAACCCAGTGTGTGAACATACTCCCAGAGTGATTTTTCTAGCCCTGGATGAATCAAACACCTAATAGACAAACACACAGGGACTGTATGATTTGGCACTGACTAGGTACCACCCCCAGTGGGGAGGTCCTTTATAGGTCATCAATTCTGCTGGTAGGTAGGGTTAGGGGCCCGCAATTACATGGGGTACGTGCTGATCAACACGTACTCCCGCGACCCCATAGACTGTCATTACTCGTGGCACATAAGCGCCACAAGTAATTGACTTGTCAATTATCTCCCCGCTCGTACAATACAATCGTATTGTATGAGCGGGGAGAGGAGGTGTAATCCATAGTTCTCTATGAGAACTATGGATTACCATAATTATGGGGCACATTTTGCCACGTAGTGAGTGCAGTAGGCCGTGAAGTACGTGGCGAAATGCGCCCCAAAATAAGCCATGTGAACATACCCTTAGTGTAGCGAGATACAATGCAAGCAGTGTTTCCTTGGCCTGCCTTACCTTATTTGCTCCAGCCACTCCTAATGATGCGTAAGAACATCCTGTACTTTGGATTGTATTTAATTAGAACCATTCACACTTGTGAATTAACTGGTTTAAAGGAGCCCGGTTATATTACATACAGCATGTAAATAAGCGCTTGGTGACATTGAAGCTGGCCCAGCAGAGAACAAAGTGTGTCTGTCAGGAAAAAGCCCACCCGCCGGCCCACTCAAGGGTCAACGGCCTGACTTGTGGTGTATCGTGACGTTGCGCTGCCCCCCTAGGGGTACACAGGTCAGCCAGACACTGTTTCATCATTAACCCCTGTCCGCACGGGCACAGGGAGACCCAGGTAGGACGAGAGAGCACACTCCTCGTCCATGACCCTTCACGGCTGGGAGAGATTAGTTTACCCACACTGGTTAAACAAAAATCTGCCAGTCTAATAGGCTGCCACCAGTTTCTAGTTGAGTTATAAGACCGGTCCGTTACCAACTTATAACAAGGCCAGGAACCAGCCTTGTGGTAGCTATAGATTCTAGACCGAATGCTAGGTGTGTGAGGCCGATGATCAAGACAGATTAACTCAGATTCAAGTTTATAGATTTAATTAGCCTTGGAGGGCACACTAGACAGATATATACAAAATGATAATATACAGATAAATGTCAGAGGTACAAATATAAGTGTGGTTACAAAGGCAGTAAAATGTGTCCAGTTACCTGTGGTTGGCAGAGTTCTTGGCTCACATGGGTGGGAGGGGCTTATGTGGCCTGGCTTCTGTGTGTGGATGCTCCTGGAAATGCTCTTAGGTACCCCCCCCCCCCTCCTGAATGCAATGACTGGCCCCATCTGGGGCTCCTGCTTATATCTGTAATGGGACAGTCCACATGGCAGCCCCCTACATGCCCTTGGGACGGTCTATGAACTCCTCCCACTCTGGTCATGCAAATTCTGACAGAAACACAAAAATGGACCATAATGCGACAGGGCATTGGCACAGAACGGAACCAGTGACATCAGAACTGGCTGCGCCTACACTAGGCCCTGATGTCAGAGATCCCTATCCTAGGTGCTCCCTAAGTCCAGTTCTCGATTTCTCAGTCCCCCTGCGTCGTGCGAACGTGGGAGTGGTGGCTATGTGTGCGGCAAGTTCCATATTTTAAGATATGAAACCGCCATAGACCAGTTATGAGTGGATTGCCTATAAATCTTTCTGAAATATCGAGGCCTCTGTGGCTAGGAGCATTTTGGTCAAGTCTTTGAAGCTGGGGGTTTGAGATAATTAATGGAAATGAGGGTTCTTCTGATGGGCTAACCTCCTGCTGTGCTAGCTTCCTGCAGAAGGGCATTTACAATGGTCTGAGCTGGGTGTTAATTGAGGCTTTCCTGGGAGCTGGGGCCATTTGTCAGATCTGACTAGTTATAAAGTTGGAGAGATGACTGTCACATGAGTGAATTTTCCACAGTGTCCATGTATAAAAGGTAACAAATATGACTACATCTACCATTACCATGCTACTAGAGGGATGTAGTTTCACAGCAGACTGAGACCTCTGTTCTATAATCACCAATATCCTTATATTTGCTGCTGCAAACAAAGTGATGAATAGCCATTAAAATTGGCTAAGTGTAGGGTAGATTTCTTTCTTCTGCGTGTACATAAAGGGAAATCTGAATCTGCTTCATGTGTACAGGCCTCCTCAAAGGTGGCAATACGCTACATGGTCAAATATCACATGTGGCACGCTGCACCTGTGACTTAAATTCGCTGGATAAATAGCTATCCCCACTGAGACTGTGTACCCATTAACACTGATAAAATTAGCAATGGCTGAGTGGTTTTGCCAGTTTTCACCTGCAAAGTCAAGTGGCCACTTATCAAGAAATCGAAATCAAAATCACAGGTACAGCATACTGCAAGTGTGCCAAAACCCCACGGCTGCAGAAGTGTGAAACCTCATTGATATCAGAATGCTTGTTAGAAAAGGGGTATTGTTGTAAAGTTAATTGTAGAGGATACAGATTGCTTGGTTGCCAAACAATATTAAAAGGGATCCCATCAGGTTGTTTTTGCTGCCTTACATGAAAGCAGGATGTGATAGAGGAGAGAAGCGACGTTCTGTGATGTATAGGTTTATATGATTTGGAGCAGGATTTCTGAGTAAAAAGTGGAATAAATCACCTTAACACTGAAAGTCCTTCTTACCCCACCCACATATAGTAATTGACAGCTTTCCCTGTGTCAGTGTGTACCCAGCAAACTGTCAATCCTTACATGGGTGGGGTCAGCAGAACTTTCACTTTCCATTTTTACACAGAGGAAAAGAAGCTGAACTCCGTGTTCTATAGAGTCATATGATTTGGAGCAGGATTTCTATTACACCCTGCTCTCAGGGCAGCATAAGCCATCTGATAGATTCACATTAAATCCATGGCTGGATTAACCCCTGGATAATGGGCTTGCTGAGGTAGAGAACAGTTAATGGCATTTCATTTACTTCAATGGAGAATGCCACAATACAGACAAACACCTTTCCACTAAACAGGGAATGGTGTTTGGTATTTGCACTTCTATCTCTGCTCCATTTGCTGAAATGTGAGGAGACCAGCCACAACTAGTGGAAGGGTCGGTTACCTTTTGTTGAAAAAAGCAAACACCTTAAATTATCAAAGGTCTTTAACATAACTCCACCAGAATGCTGTACCGATGTGGTTTATCTACAAGGTACAGCATGTCGGTCTGATTTATGTGGTCACCTTAAATCTTGAAGGGCATTGCTCAAATAAAGGGATGCAGTGTATACCAAAACCTACTGCCATAGGCCAATAACTTGGCTCACGCACCGGCATTTTCACAGCTGTGCCTAGGTTTTCTTTCACGCTCAGAAGAGCTGCTGACAAATGGCTTCTATAGACTCAACAAAACCCAGCAAATAGAAAAACTTTATTACTCCATATTAAAACAGGAGGCAAGATCACAATGTCACTTACGCATTTCAAACCCCAAATGGTTCTTGATCCCAGCAATAGACATCAACATTATTCCGTATAAAAAAAAAAAAAAAAAAAACATATTAGCTTACTAAATTACATCACAATTCCCCAATAAGACAGAACAGTCTTACTATTCTGACTTCAGTCATTACACACTTAAAATGCAAACCATCCCATTAAAAATATAAATACAAATCATTCTGTTGTTCAACCCAAAGTAGGTTAAAGTTGAGAATCCAGCATGCGTCTTGTAAATAGACTGCTTGTTGCCAGTCTCCTCACCACCGGGGTTTGTTAACACATTCAATGCTAAAAAAGGAAAAGCTTTAAAATCACTAGCATGCTGTTCTACAAAGAGTTCTCACTGCTCCTGAAGCTTGAAATTTATGCCAAAGGGTATGTTCACATGGCGTCTTTGTGGCTTATACTGTGCGTGCTGCTACACGCCAGGTGTTTTAGAAGTACGTGCTGGCCAGCATGTACTTATAAACACTGTGCCAGCTCCCATAGACTTTCACTTTCCCTGTGAGGGAAGCCTGCAGGTAATGATAGCTCTCAATAAATACTATGAATTACTGTATGTGCCAGGCATACTTTGGGTGTATTGCAGCACAATTATGCCCCAAAACATTGCCTGCAGATACTCTGTGTGAACATACACAAATAGGCTTTCTGCTATACAGGTTTTTAATTTTTCTTGCAGTTGTGGTCATCACAATTAAGAAAAGATCTGATTTGTGTTTGTGCCAAATGCTTGTGAGTTAGTAAAATAGTATGCTGAGAAAACCCCTTTAATATGAATAAATTTTTCTATTTTATTATACATGCCATAGATTAGCTTTGGTAGCTTAAAGGGGTTGTCTCATTGCAAGAATTGCTTTTTATGTTAAAGATCTCGTAAAAACAAGTCACTTGGTTAATGGACACATATTGCACCATGTCCTACCTATTCCTAGATATCCTCTCTTGTATGGGCTGCATCAGCTCCTCAGGTTGCTATAGCTACAGACCTGGTATCCTCTGCAGCTCATCACTGCAGGCTGGTAACACCAAATTAAAAAATGAAACTGAAAAAACAGGACTGATGTAAGATGAATCCATGTAGTGGGACAACCCCTTTTAGTACCAAGAGGAAAAGAGAAGCGCATGATGGTACCTGGATACCAATATGAGTAAGAATTCTAGAAAACACTAACCAATACCAGTGTTTACACCATTTGTAAAGAATGCAAACTAATAGCAGTGTATTGGACTTATGCTTGTAGACATTGTGGAAACCGGTTTGGAGGGAATGGGCTGGGTAGCTGCATAAATCTTTTCTAATGGGGGTAACATCGGTGGCAGAGATAAGCGATAAAATGATCGCATCACGCCACAAAAAAAAAAAAAATACGCATGTTACCTGGTGCTACAGGAAACCAAAAATAGTATTTGGGCAAAGTGGTCAGTATACATTGGTATTTAACATCACTGAATAAAGTCCCCCCCCTCCCTCCAAAAACAGACATTCTTCTGACATAAGTTACTTCACCCACAATTTAGGCTCTGGTCACATGTAAATGCCATGGTTGCCGTACAGTACAACCCATACGGTTCCATTTTATAATACTGGATGGTGTTGGGTGACCATTCTTTTTGCCGTATTCTAACGTACACAAGCCAGATAGACAAAAAGAAGAATTTCAGCTTCCATTGGGCTGAAGTAACTCTACAGATTGCTGCAGGCACAAACCTAGGACATGAACATGGCCTAACATACGTAAAACCAGTGCAAAGAAATAAGGTGGGTTTACAGACAACCAGATGACAAGTAATTTCGCAAGTGATGGTTAGAAAATGAAAGCAAGCATTAGATGGAGGATGTTGGAAACCCCCTGTTCTTCCTTGCACTAGTTTAATATATGACCAGTAATGTCCAATGTTGTTTCAGCACAGAAAACCTCTTGCAAGCACAAGTTAAGCTGATCATTTGGCAGAAGAGAAGTGTCCATTCGAGACCATATTGGAAGCAGTGGGCTGTAACATTACGAGGCAGTCTGATCAGCAGAAGGTCCTCTGTCTGGAGGCAATTTTTGTTGTGGTCCAGGATTTATATCTAGGTGTAAAGGATTAAGAGCACAGCATAAATTCTATGCAAAACAGATTACATTTCTAGTAATATACATTTTGTACAATAATGTTCTCCCTTAAACTTTCAATTCTGACACATAAGGGGTTAATTTTCCACACTTAACATATGCTCAATTTAGAATTATTTTTTTACGCTATAATATTTTAGCTTACATATTATGAAAAGACCATGCAGCTTTTACAATAACTGGCACCTTCATTTAATTTCCTTAAAGGGGTTATGCCACAAAGTAAAATGGATGTGAGAAGCTTGCAAATTAAACAAACATTTTCACCATTAATTAAAAAAATCTGAACCATATTTGTTTTAGCTGCTCCAATAGCAATCCATTGTTTACAGCTCCTCTCCAGGGCATACGACCAGTAACAGGAGCACCTCAGTCATCACCTCTCAGGAAGATACTGCCAGTCTATTCAACACACACACTCGTTGCTGAACGAGTGTTCAACTCCAAGTGCTGTCATTCTACTCCTGTCCTATGTACTCCTAAGTAAGTCAAACAGTGCAAATAAAAGGAAAAACCTTAGTATAGGCATTGAATAAAAAAATCCTCATGCTTCCTGCAGGGATTTGAACCTAGTACCCCAATGCTGAAAGACAGAAGTGCTAACCACTCAGCTACACTGTAGCTACTCACAGCATTTTACAAAAACATACATTTAACTAGAATGCGCACAGGAGGAAAAAGGACAGCAAGATCACTTGCAGATCCCCCCACCAAAAGTAAAGCCTTTTACCTCGATTGCCAGCTTTAAAGGAGTGCTGTCTCCCTTATATTTTAGCCGTGGCAAGAATTTTAAAGTACCTTTCTCAGAAGATTTTAGTTAAAAAAAAAAAAAAAAAAAGTTAAGTTGGGTGTGTTCTTCTAGTTTGACATTATCCAATCAGTGCTGACAGTCATGTTCTGCAGCTACACACCCAATTGACTAGTTGAGTTGTAGTGCTGAGTCAGTTGATTTCTAAGTTTCCTTTAGTAATAACAGCAGTGTAGAGTTCCAAATAAAGATGGGTTATATTATGGGCAACTCAAGTATTGTCTAACATGCGTTAGGAGAACCGACTGTTCTGACAGATGCGAGCTTGGCCTTGTGACTGTTCTAATGTAGATGTGAGCTTGGCCTAAGCAGCCACCAATTAGATAACTTTTCTTAGAAGTGTGTTCTAACAAGAAATACTTAATCCACTGGACTGATCTATGGTCAGATCCCATCAGTCCTACATTTAATTTGTAAACATCTGCAATCTAAGGTAACCAAAGGATTTTGCTTTGTTCCTCTTGTGATCTCACTAGCAATGGACACCGTAGTAATACTCACCGAGCATTGCTACTGTGCTGCTCCTTTCCAATAGAAGCTACAGCAAATCAGAAGACTGCAGTAGGGGCTCTAAATCTCACAATACACCCCTTTACGTACGGCCTCAGATTGTGACTGTACCTGGTTTTGGTTGGTTTTCCAATAGCGCTTCTGGCTGCTCACACCACAGTTTATAGTTGGGATTATTCAGGAAACGTTTAGTAAGACCACAGCTAAGACATCGAATTAATGTTAGCCTTTGTCCGCGACGTTCTGGGTGAAGAAAATGTGGTGTTTTGAAATGAAAATTAACACAAAAGCAACATCAAGGCAATAAGTCGTGTCTAGAAATTGCTATGACGTACTTTTTATAGTGCCCAGAGTTTGATTCTCACATTCATCTAAGGCCATGTTCACACGGCTTAAAATGGGCCGTATATCGGTCTGTAATTACGGGCTGAAAACGGCCCAGTCATTATGGTAATCCACAGTTCTGTTCCTGCTCGGCGAATCTGCCGGGCGGGGAGATAATTGACATGTGAATTACCAGCGACGCATATACGCCGCTGGTAATGCAAGTCTATGGGCCGGCGAAGTGCCAGCCCCCCGCTCCGGCCACACGGCGTAATTGCGGGGAGTAATTACGTCCCGCAGTTAAGCCGTGTGAACATAGCCTAATGTTTAATGCAGAGTCTGGTGTGCCAATTTATACTAACTGACCTGCACATGAGCAGGAATCATTGCCACCTGAGAATGAGCTGCTGGAGCCCATGGTCACCAGCAATGACTACAGTAGATGGACATTCTGAGAGGGAATTAAAGGAACACCAAGGCGTGCCATTACTACCAATATGTAACTGGAATGCTTCAATTGGGGGGAGGGGGAACACAAGAAGTTCTGTTTTCTATGATCTAAATTAATCATGGGATAACTCATTTAATCACATTTCAGTTGTTCCACAGACTTTAAACAGTTGCTTTATGGTGTTCTTGGGCAGGCAACCCAGGCTATTTCATGACTATAAAATATGAATATTTCAATTCATGGGCATAAGCCTCAGTGTAATGGTTATTGGAGAGAAGCATAAAAAAAAAAAAAAAAAGAAAAGTCTTAATTCTTTGTCTCACAGTACACGTGATACCAGAAAGCAGGAGAGAACTGCATCTCTTGCAAATTGTTCTTTTTATAGAGGGATCCCTGCAAAAAAAATAAAATAAATAAAGTTAAATGAATAGGCAATTACTACACTTCAAAGGATTAGCATGCTAGTAACTGGAATATGCACTGGCACTCTAGTAGTCATCTGCAGCACGTCTTAACGTTATACCATCATTAGCTGCTTTGGCAAAGAGGTACAGTACATCAAACTGACCACATACAGTGATGAAACACAATGTGTACCTCCAGTTTGATAGAATATCCAACGTAAGGAGGGAAAAATTGTAAAATATATATATACATACACACACTATCCAGGTCATGGGAGCTATATAGGAGATTACCATAACAGGCTGTGTGTGACATTTCTCCCTTCCTGTCACTATTTTATTCCCCTGCAATAAAATCAGTAGGTTATTTATCCCACCTCCTCACAAGTAAATGCCGGTGTTTGTGGTACATCTCACAGTAAGGTGGGGGGGTTGGGTTTGTATGCACAAGTTATATGTACAATAGAAGGGCAGAGGTTTCTCTGATCTTTGTCACATTATCAGCACCACAGCTATGTATTATAGCTGCAGTTCTGATAGCTGGGACTTAGGTGCTGCTCATATGATGACAGCACTGATATGGTATAATAGTGCAGATTCTTCTACTACTGAAGAGGTTATCCATAGAGGATGGAAGAGAAAAAAAAATAATAATTAGATACTGCATTGGAGCCAGGGTGGTCCGAAACACAAAACAAACCTGAAACTTACCTAGCTGTCACCCAATCCCAGTGCAGCTGCTCCAGAGCTCCTGGTGTCTTCTAAACTCTTATTGGAGGTTCACATTCCAGTGTAAGTGAATGGAGCACGAGACTTTGCTCTGTTCCAGAATGAGAACCCAGACTTCAAGAGAAGCAGATCACCAGGGAGCTCCAGAACAGCAGTGGCAGGGGACAGCTAGGAGTGTATTAGGTTACATCAGCAATACGTGGTCTTACAGCAAAGCACATTTTAGGCAGACAACTTACTGTCTTAAAACTAGACGTTTCCCAATAGTTTTTTGCGTATGACAGTAAAATCGAGCAAGCTCCACATTCTCAGGATTCGCAGCTAAAACACAATGAGCCGCCTAGATGTGTAAGGGAGAGAAGAAAAAATGGTTACATATCCCATAAAAGAAGCTGCTGGTGATATTCACATTTGCATCCAGTGTTAGCGCTCCCATCTATATAGAACAAGTGCACTATGAAGATGGGATCACACATTTAGTTTTTAGAGGCCAAAACCAGGAATAGAATTAGAACAAAGTCTGTCATGTCCTCCAGTTATGATCCCTTCTTGATTGTAGCTTCAAAAATTGCATCTAAAAAGCTGAATATGTGAACTCTCCCTAACATGAATGAATCTTAGTTGTTATTGAACACATGACATCAACCTATACGGTTAAGGACACACCAGGTTTAGGAGATCCAGTTAGCACGCATTAATCA
Organism: Phyllomedusa bahiana; assembly: GCA_025379985.1. Taxonomy (NCBI): domain Eukaryota; kingdom Metazoa; phylum Chordata; class Amphibia; order Anura; family Hylidae; genus Phyllomedusa; species Phyllomedusa bahiana. The sequence continues at coordinate 34,285 of JAODAL010004524.1, read as the reverse complement.
CTGGAAAAATGGACATAAAACTTAACCTTCAATAATCTAATAAAATACAGACTATAAATAATCCTTAAGGTTCAAAAGTAAGAGGGCTTACACTAAACAGGAAGATTGTATACAAGCCTCAAAAAGTGTGAGGGCCAAATAAACCTTGTTACACCCTATGCTACAGACTGCCCAGCAAACTATATGGGGACATCGTCCCAACAAGGACGCAGCCCCCCCTCCCCCTCCGGACCTTAGCTATTAAGCCCTGGTACTCCCTGTTCAGCAGGGACCCGAGAGAATAACAATCTGTTGATAAAGCCCCATCTATAACAGGCATCCATTGAACATATATGACCTGACGTGCAATAAATTAAAGCCAGAGATTTGGCGTGCCCCTAGACCAACAAAGGCCCTAGTAGCAAATGAGTCTAAAATCAGCTCCAAATGGGGTACTCTTCTGCTGGCCCTTTGGGGCCCAGTGGTATAAGGAACCCATTACAGTGTCAGAACTTAGCCAACAGAGGAAGCTCTTGTAATCTACTGAGCAGATCCAACCATGTACGTATCTCTTATCTTGAAACTTGCAATACTTCCTTGCTGTTCTGTATTCATAGTGTATGGACACCTTATTACTGGCACACAGCCAACATGTACTGCACATCAGAGTGCCACGTAGAAGAACAGATGGTCAGTAGATATTGTGTTTGCAAAGCAACAAGCAAACCTGCAAGGCACTATAGATTTATGCAGATCACTTCCCTTTTCAGGCAGGAGCACTACAATACTGAGCTCCAAGGAGCGATAAGACCTCTTAATAGTCACCCTGCAGTGGGATCCAAATACAGCATGTAATTTCTAACAGTCAGCATTCTGCCTAGAGTAACAGACATGTACCTGATACTATGTAGTGGTATATGGAGGACGCAGACCTATAGAAGTTCTATTAGAATTAAAACGTTAATCAGGCCACATTTTCTAGGTGAAAAGAGTGTTATCACCTCAGATTTATGGACTATAAGGACATGCCATACATTTCTGCAACCATCTTAATGGAAACCTAAGTGTCTGCTGTAGTGGCAGTACTCTCCATTCCATAAAAAAAAAAAAAAAAAAATAGTGATGCAAAAAGGGAAAAAAAAAATCTCATGTACACCAACATGGTACCTGGGAAAAAATTAATTATGTACGGAGGGAAAAAGGGAAAATTACTGTCCCCCTCCCTCCCCAACCAGACATAATAAAAGCTAATCATAAGTTACATGTATCCCAAAATGATGCCATTAAACTTATACATAAAATCAGTAGGTTAATTATTTTTTTTTTTTTAAATCAAAAAAGTAAGTCTGCTTGAACCGTTAAGGGGTGTTCACACAAAGAAACATTCACGCAACAGGTCAGCTCATAGCTAGCTACAAAGCAAACGTGTTACAGAATGAGGGGGGCACCTAAAGCTGTCCCTACTCATTTCTACGCAAGTTCAGAATGTAGTGAGTTTGCCAATTAAAGGGTTTTTCTCGCTACAATGATCATATCTGTAATGATGGGGACAGCAAAAATAAACACTTTTGCAATTGGTTTGTATTACCTAAATCATTTGGTATAGCAGCTATGAGCTAATCTTTGTATTCTACAACTAAAACTGCAGCCTGGGGTGGGGGCCACAACCTTTGCTGTAATTGGCTGCCTGATATTTAGTTCAGCCCTTGGACAGGGCACGGCCCCCCATGCAAGACGTACCCCATGTGCTGTGATTAGCTGTCCTGTGCAAAAATTAAAGTGAAACTGGGACAGGTTATGTGAAGGATCTGGGAAATTATAGATTCACTCCTCCCACCCATACAATACACTCTGCAATGACAAGATGTCACCTTCTGTAACATTAGGGAGCTGTATGTAGAACTTTCTACAGCAATACAGGTGTTCTGATTACAAGGAGCTTGTGGAGGGAGGTGACAGCACTCCAGACATGACAACTGAGCATTGCAGGAAGTCTGCAGAGCTGTGACATCCTCTCCCTTCCTCTGCTCACACAGTAGGAAAGCTGTAATAAAATGTGGAGTTGTCTGAAAGCCTGTACTGTGAAAACCCATTTAATATTTTAAGTGCAGGTGTATGCCCGCCTCCCCCCACAAAAAAAAAATCTTCCAGTTTTAATCCAAACAAGACATCACTGCTGCATCAGTCTCATGGTGGACATCACATATTAGAGTGCTTATGATGGCTACAGCAGTGACATCCCATTTGGATCAAAATCAGAAAATAAAATACTGGTGCAGGGAGAGAGGAACAGCACTGGATACCAGGCGAGAACATGAATGTTACTGCACCACCTCTAACACTATGTATGGAGATGGGGTGTGCCACTCTTACCTGGTACAGGAAGTTGAGCCTCTGGAAAGCTTCTTTATCTTTAATCTGATTTGCCATCTTCTACAAGAAGAATAAAGCACATATGTTATCCACTATCCAGGGAAATCCATTGATGGATGGTGCATGTGCCTTTCGCTTACAGGAGTGGTTCACGATTAGAAAAATATGGCTACTTCCTTAGAAAAGCAGCACCACCTCTGTCATGGAAGGTTTCTGGTATTGCAGCTCAGCGCCATTCACTTTAGTAGAGCACAGCGACAATCCCAGGCACATCCTGTGACAGGTGGTGCCGCTTTTCAACTGAAGTAGCCATATTTCTCCAACCCAGGACAACTCCTTATCACCCCGAGACATACGACTTTGTCCTGGCAGCACTAAGGGAATAGGTTCACTCATGAAGTCCGCTCTATACATGGTAAGTGCCTGCTGATAGATACAGATGACATTGGTCACTAACGGCTAGGACTGGAAGTTACATCAATTCTGGCCACTTAACTGCTTACAGCATATACACAATCATACAAGGCTGCGGTGCCCTTCCACCATATGAACCACCCTCCCCCACCAAAAACATGATCACAAGGTGCCATTCAATTGTCATGGACCCAGTGCCATGACCGATTAATGAAATAGCTGTATACTACATAACAAAAGTTCAAGTCCTATTCAAATTCAAAACAAACCCCTTTCCCATTTATTACAGAAAAAAAGTAAAATAATATAAGAGACTTGTTATCCCCACATCCATAGAAGTCTGATCTAACACAATATCATGCTATTTTGCACAGAGAAGCAGGCAAAAAACACGCACACCCCTATGGTAGGCCTTAATAATTAAGTAAAAAAATAGCCCGCACATCTCAACAGTTCTGTTCACCCCAGGTCTTAAGGGGATGATGTCCACCACATTCATGAGATGTGACATTTATGAATGCGTTTAAACAGAATGTATACCAAAAATAGCACCAACCCTGCCAATCTCAGGGCGGCAAGGCCAAAGCAGTTTGTCTCAGACACCTTTGTGGTTCACATCTTTGTCTCACAGCAGGACACATTCATAAAGCAGTGCAAGACACTTTCAGCCAGAGTAACAAATGCTACACTAACCTACTGAGGAATAGAACTGTCAATGCCATGCCACCCCCAATGGATCTGTGACTACAGACTATAATCTCATACTACAATATGGACACTACTATTATAATACAAGTCTATGACGTCAATTCACAAAGCCCCCCGCAGCTAGATCATAGCAGCACAGACAGCCTAACAGCATCTGCAGGGGGCCCTACCCAAACACATGACCCCACATGAGAGCACGCCTCTAACCACCACCCAGCCCAATGACAGCACAGGCATCCTGCAGTCTACAAGACTAATGGGCAAGGCAGGGAGCCCAGGACTCCCCGCTCCACTACTGTTCTTACAGGTCATAAAAACCACACTAACAGCTATAGAAGCAGTCATCCCAGAGGCTCAGGGTATGCTCTCTGGACATACATCCACCAGCCGGGGCCCAGCTACTCCCTCTCCGAACTTACACAGCGCACCGCTACCTCTCCTGCCTGCCGCTGGTTCCCCACTTTATACACACTCCGTAACATAAGAGCTCGCACTGGCGCCTCTATTATGTACGCATGCAGGGAGCATCCACGCTTATACGAGTAATAGGACAGGTCTCCATTAAAATGGCCGCCGCCGTACAAATCACCTCCTGGAACTACGGACACCTTTTACCCCTAACCCAGACAGCGCTCCTAGTAACTACCTCCGCCCATGCTTTCGTCACTTCCGGTGGTGCAGCAGCCATTTTGTATTTCCGTGAGAAGTCCCCTGGTCAGACGTTCCGATACCTGCAGTTCCTCGTGGAGCTGTCAGTGGTAGCGGCGCGTTGACGAGCCGTGCACCCGGAAGATGTCCAGTGAGGAGAGCTACCTTGCTATCCTACGCTACCTCACTAACGAACGGGAGCCTTATGCTCCGGGCACCGAGGGCAATGTCAAGCGGAAGATCCGCAAGGCTGCAGCCTGCTATGTGGTGCGGTCCGGCACGCTGTATTACCAGCGCAGGCACCGGGACAAGGAACGCTTCACCGAGCTGGAGGTGGTGCTGCAGCCGGAGCGCAGGAAGGGGCTGATAGAGATGGCGCACACCGGGGCGGGAGGCGAGCACCTGACCCGGCACCAGACATGGCACCTGCTGTCCCAGCGCTACTGGTGGAGAGGTGGGAACTGTGTGGATGCAGCTGGCCAATCAGTGCCAGGCTTTTATGTGTGTGGACTAGCTGTGGAAGCAGCTTTCTGATTGGTTGTTTTGGTTACATAGGTTGTAAGGCTGAAAAAAGGCAAGACGTTCATCCAGTTCAGCCTGTTGTGCTAAAGTGTTGATCCAGAGGAAGGCAAAAAACCCCAATGAGGTAGAAGCCAATTGTCCTTATTTTAGGGAAAAATTCCTTCCCGACTCCAATCTGGCAATCAGAATAAATCCCTGGATCAGTGACCCTTCTCCAGAATCCTGGTCACTATAACTTGTTATATTACATCTAGAAATGTATCCAGACCCTTCTCCAGAATCCTGGTCACTATAACTTGTTATATTATTACATCTAGAAATGTATCCAGACCCTTCTCCAGAATCCTGGTCACTATAACTTGTTATATTACATCTAGAAATGTATCCAGACCCTTCTCCAGAATCCTAGTCACTATAACTTGTTCTATTATTACATCTAGAAATGTATCCAGACCCTTCTCCAGAATCCTGGTCACTATAACTTGTTATATTACATCTAGAAATGTATCCAGACCCTTCTTCAGAATCCTGGTCACTATAACTTGTTATATTATTACATCTAGAAATGTATCCAGACCCTTCTCCAGAATCCTGGTCACTATAACTTATATTACATCTAGAAATGTCTCAATACCCTTCTCCAGAAACCTGGTCACTATAACATGTTATACTATTACATCTAGAAATGTCTCCAGACCCTCTCCGGAATCCTTCTCACTATAACTTGTTATATTATTACATCTAGAAATGTCTCCAGACCCTTCTCCAGAATCCTGGTCACTATAACTTGTTATATTATTACATCTAGAAATGTATCCAGACCCTTCTCCAGAATCCTGGTCACTATAACTTGTTCTATTATTACATCAAGAAATGTATCCAGACCCTTCTCCAGAATCCTGGTCACTATAACTTGTTCTATTATTACATCAAGAAATGTATCCAGACCCTTCTCCAGAATCCTGGTCACTATAACTTGTTCTATTATTACATCTAGAAATGTATCCAGACCCTTCTCCAGAATCCCAGTCACTATAACTTTTTATATTACATCTAGAAATGTATCCAGACCCTTCTCCAGAATCCCGGTCACTATAACTGGTTATATTATGACATCTAGAAATGTATCCAAATCCTTCTCCAGAATCCCAGTCACTATAACTTGTTATATTACATCTAGAAATGTCTCCAGACCCTTCTCCAGAATACCAGTCACTATAACTTGTTATATTATTACATCTAGAAATGCATCCAGGCCCTTCTCCAGAATCCCGGTCACTATAACTTGTTATATTATTACCCTCTAGAAATGCATTCAGATCCTTTTTGAACTCTGTTAGTGGATTCACCATGACAAGTTCCTCTGGCAGAGAATTCCATAGTCTCACTGCTCTTACAGTAAAGAATCCCTATGTTTATGCAGAAACTTTCTTTCCTCAAGACGTAGAGGATGCCCCCTTGTTCTAGATACGGTCCTGGGTATAAATAGATCATGGGCGAGATCTCTATATTGACCTTTGATGTATTTAAACATATTTATCATGTCTCCCCGAAGCCGTCTTTTCTCTAAACTAAATAACCCTAAGGGGCCGTTTACACGGCACAGGACAAATACCGGCCGGTTTGCCGGCCGGTATTTGTCCTGTTTTGCGCCCGTCCCCACGGCCGCGGGAGGGACGTCTTTTCTCCGCGATGAGCGGAGAACAGCCCTCCCCCCTCCCATTGAGATGCACATGTTCCGTCCGGAAACTAGTGCATGTTCAATGTTTTGTTGCCGGTCCGCAGGCGACAAAACCGCCGGGCGGAAAACCCGTGCAGTGGGGACTGCTGCACGGGTTTTCCATAGAGCATCATTGTGCTAGTTTTCGGCCGGTTTTTCAGGCGGTCTGAAAAACCACAAACCGGCTGAAAAACCGGCCGAAGACCCTTGCCGTGGGGACATGTCCTAACCTTGCTAATCTTTCTGGGTACTGTAGTCCACCCAGTCCTTTTATTATTTTTGTTGCCCGCCTTTGTACCTGTTCAAGCTCTACAATGTCTTTCCTGTGCACTGGTGCCCAAAACTGTACATAATATTCCATGTGTGGTCTAACCAGTGACTTGTATAATGGGAGAATAATGTTCCCATCATGTGCATCTATGCCCCTTTTAATACACCCCATGATCTTGTGTTGCCTTGGCAGCTGCTGCCTGACCCTGGTTGTCTGTCTCTCCAAAGATGGTATAAAATACAGGAGACTGAGATGTTGGAGCTTTGTGGTCATACATTAAATGGCTTCCTTGCTCTACCCATGTGCACACCCTACACAGGTAAATGACTGGAGACTGCAGGTTTTTTTTCTTAAATACCCGGAATCAAAATCCAACATGGGATCCTCAGCAGAAGTCTGAGGAGTTGCAGAGGATGTTTACTTTAAAGAATCAGTTTTTGCCTCCCATGTGATTATTTCAATGGAGCTACACCAAGGCTGCCGGAGCAGAATCTGAGAAGGATCTGCTATAAAGAGTAGACATGTCCATTCTTTTTTCCTTCTGCAACACGGATTTGGAATCTGCGGTTTTATAAACGTGTGCTGTAGTTCATTTAGATGGAGGGGAGTTGGATTGCACATCGGCTTTATTGGGGAATCTACATCACATTCCACATTACAATCATGTGAACTTACCCTGACTTGATGCTAGCAGGTCAGTCTGCTTCTTCAATGTGACAAGTTACCTTTAAAATCAGGCCAAAGATTTGGCACCATGTTAGAGTGCATACGCTTCAATTTCGTCCTGTGCTTGCAATTGTCCCCCGAGCATTGCCTTTTCTGAAGAGTGTCCTGGTTCTTGACACTCCCGTATGTTGTGTGGCATGGATAAGCGAGAACATATGCATACAAGGAAAAATTGGTTTCTTCAGCTCACCCATGCAGTATAGTGTAGTTGCACGGAAAAGAGAAAAACTCCAAAGTCACGTTTCCATAAGATGCAAGAATATAAAGAAATCCAGCAACTTCTTTGTATATAAATTGAATAAAAACTTGCAGCTTTATTTCTTACAAAAAAGATAATAAAATGCCTGTTAGGCAGAAAACATCCTGGTAAGCAAAAAGTCTACGCGTTTCAGGAGAAGCTCTCCCTTACTCATGACCTGCAAGAAATAAAGCTGCAAGCTTTTATTCAATTTATACACAAAGAAGTTGCTGGATTTCTTTATATTTTTGCAAGCGGGAACGTAGGTATATGTAGGCCTGCTTTCATGGGATGTACATTAGCAGTTATCTCTGCCCTGGTCCTCCCTTACACACCACTGATAAGCTTTGTTTTTGATTATCTATAGGTATTTTGAAGGAAATGAAGGATTACATCAAGAAGTGCAGCAAATGCCAGGAAAAGGTGGACCGCTCTCGTTCTTCTAGTGATCCCTCCGAAATGCTGGAGGAGTTTGGGCTTGAAGCACGTTCAGACAGTAATGAAACAGATGACGAGCTCAGCAACTCTACGGCTGGGGCGAATGAAGATCCTAAACCTTCAAGAAAGAAGCCGGTGGCAAAACATGAGCTGGTTTTTGTACGTGCTTTAATTCTGTGATATTGTTTGTATGGTGCTTTTGCTCCTTGACACCTCTACACTACAACAAATAGAAGGGTTTTCTGGGACCTGATAGTGATCAATATCAGGTCGGTTGGGACCAGCTGCACAGTACCCCCTCTTGGCACAGATGCTACAAAGTGAAGCAATGAAAGGGATGTGGCACTTTTAAGGGAATGTTCACACGCCGTCTTGCATCCATGTGAACATACACTTTTCAGATGCGTTTCGGGGACCGACAGGACGGACCCAGAGACGCATCGAACAATTAGCAGTGAGATTATCACTGCCGGCAATGAGACTGCAGTGGCGTTAATGAGGATCGCCGGCGTGTGATACGCCTGTCTGTCCTCTTAGAATGAATGCAACTTCAAGACCGACTCTTAACCCGCGTTTCGTAGCCGGCGGTCTCATGCTATGTACATGCTATTTGGCTATGTTCCACGTTATCGGCTAACGGGATTTAGTCGTAATGTCCCGATAGTTCAAGTGTACAGTGTGGCATATTATAAATCCTTTTTTGGTTTACGCAATACGCCTAATAGTGACGGTTATTACGATGATTTCGGCGTTCGCCTAATATCGAAAATCGTGGTGAGCGAGATTTTCTGAATTCGGAGACGACAGCAGCGTTAAATCGTTGTCGCACGCTGTGTCGTTTAGTTGCTGCTTTGAGGCTGTATAAACCCGGTTTGTATCGCTGTTTCCTCATTCGTTCATTGATTGAAACGTCATTTAGGACGTATTCCGAATTACGTCTAAATAGCCCGAATAACGTGTTACAGCCTTACGCAGTCAACGGCTTATTCACAGCGTAATTGTGGCACGGATTTTGCCCGCAATTGCGACGAGTGCTCGGGGAGGGGGGGGGAAGGGGACGGCAGCCCGCTGGTCCCATAGACATTCATTATCCATGGCGCGTATACCGGCATGAATGATTGACATGTCACTTCGGCGAGCGGGGAGAGGAGACGGAATCCTTCAGACAGTTGCTCATGAGGGATCAGGGGTCTGACTCCAACTAAAATGAATGGCTTATTTCAACAGTAGACCAACATCATTACAATCCCAGAATACATGCCCTGGCTATACACATGAAACTGATATTATATACCAACAAAATCAGGCATTTGTACCAGTACTACACGAAGTATTACATATTGCTATGGTACTCAGTAGTCTGTAATTAGTCCTACATTAAGACTGCCAGCATACAGATTTGTCAGACTTTAATCAGAAATGATATAATATTATATTTTATTTAATAAAAGCAAGATAAAAATGGGAAAAGAACCACGGGCAGTTCATAGTAATGTATAATAATACCTAGAAGACACATAACGAGGTATAAAATAGAAGCAGTCATCATTGCGGCGGTGGTCTGCGTCATAGACGCAATAAATCCACAAAAAGTCAGCCCCTTGTGCACAATGACGCAGATTTTACATTGGGAACAATGAGAGAAGGATGGCATTCAGACCGGATGCTGACTGTGAGGCGGATTCTGCGCTCAATGTGTTCCAAAATTGTCATCCTTATCCGCTGTGTGAACACATTGGGCCTTATGTATGAAAACCGTCTAGCAGTAAGACTGTCTTTGTTGCCCGTAGTAACCAATCAGAGCTCAGCTTTTATTTTTTCAGAGCACTATAGGAAATGAAAGTTGAGCTCTGATTGGTTGCTATGGGCAACAAAGAAAGTCTTACTGCTAGACAGTTTTCATACATGTGGCCCATAGTGTTTAGTTATGGAACACACGTCAAGCTGGCAGTCTTGGCCCAGGGGTAGTGTATACTCACTAGGATGTAATATTTTGAATTTACATGGATTTATAGTCCTCTTGTTTATTTTTTACTTATATAGCACTTGCACTATTATTATTATTTATTTTTTGTCCGCCCTTAATTCCAGGGTGCTGTACAACCTAAGGGTATGTTCACACGGCGTTTTTGGATACGATCTCGGGTCCGTGTTGAAGCTGCGTGTCTGGATGTGTGTTGGATGCAGCAGGCTCGCACCCTATACTTTTTTATAGGGCTCCTGCTGCGTCTTCTGGACCAAGAATTGACATGTCAATTCTTAGAACGGATCCGAAAGACGGATCAGACAGGCGATCTTTCAACAGCAGGCGTCTCATGGCGCCCACAGATACAGATTGAGTGATTGTATTGACGATCACTCAAGTGAAGGCCAATATGTGTTTTACATTGCGAGCAGTGTAAAATCACACTGCACATTGTTAGATGCGTGTTTTGGGTCCCAAACACGCATTCAAAAGCGTCTGTTCACACGGACCCAAAACGCCGTCTGAACATACCCTAAGGGTTTGAATACAGAAATATGCACTAACACAATGCTGTAGCGCTGTTAATTGTGGACAATTCTCTTTGATTCTATTGTTTTTTTTACTCTTACACTTCCTCTATGTATTATTTATGATCTATAACTATGCACTATGTTCTACTCTCTTCCGTCAGGTTGACAGTAAAGGCACAGTCAAGCAGTCTTCTCTCAAGCACGGCCAGGCAGTACTGGATCAATTAAACCTGCAGAGACTTGCCAACCAGTTCTGTGATGTGACGCTGCTCATAGAAGGAGAGGAATACAAGGCCCATAAGTCGGTTCTGGCTGCCAGCAGCGAGTACTTCAGAGAGCTCTTTATTGAGAAGGGAGCAGTCTCCAGCCATGAAGCTTTTGTGGATCTTTCAGGTAAAACCTCTGTTTAGTTCTCCTAAAACTTGAGCTTTCAGTCTGAAGCTACTGGGAATGACAGATAATTTGTGAAATAATTGGATAATGTCACATAGAGGTTCTCTGTGCAGGTGCAAACTCCAGAGACATCAATGTATTAGGTGTGTACTTTCGTTTTAGTGAAGTGTGGACTCCCAAAAGGTCCATTTTTAAAACTTTTTCATTTTAAACAAGTGACCACTCTGCTAAAACCTGGAAATGGTATTAATAAAGGTCACTTTTTACAAACAATGTTTAATTTGCTTTGATCAGCCATAGCCCAGTGTTGTATAGTCCCCCTTATCCATCTATACATAGACTCCACAAAACCCCTGAAGGTGCCCCGTGGTATATGGCACCCAAACATTCAGAACCGATATTCTTCTAGCCATAGTGCATCCTGGTGCCATCTCTTCCCCAGGTAGGCGATGTGCATGTCTCTGAACATCCACATGATTCAAAAGAAAATAGAATTACTTCAGTTCAGGGCATCTTTTTTTCATTACTCTATGATCCAGTTCTGATGCTGGGCCCATTGTAGGTGATTTTAGTGGCTCATAGTGGTCAGCATAGGCACTCTTAACTGTGTCTGCTGACATCTTTCTATCATAACCAGCATTAAAGGGGTATTTCCATCACGCTGAGTAGCTTTAAACATATGGGAAAAGATAAATTAAGGTTATTACCAAATACATTGTTCTTACAAGTTTGGGTCATTTAGAGCAGTTCTTATCTCCTGCTTGTTTATAGAAGGTGTCCTAGGTTACCAATCACATCTCTGCACTAGCAGCCATAGCCAGGATGATGATGTCACTCCCTGCTGTGTCTCATCAACAGCACTGGAGCTGTTTATCTTTTTTACTGATAAACTTTAAACCTTTAGAAGTCTGTAGCCTTCAGCTCTGCTGTAAAAATTCCTCCATCACCAAAGTTCCTTTAAGAGGCTCAGCTAGGAATGGCAGAGCTGAAATGTAGACCCATCCACAGTCTACCCAGAAAGTGAGAGCCTGAAGCTGGCTGAGACTCTGTGAAACAGCATTTTGAGACAACCCCTTTAAGAGACAGTGCTTTATGAAACAGCCAAATGGCAAAACCCCTTGAATGTCTTCAACTATTTGTGCCACAGTAACTTTTCTGCTGAATTAGATTGTTGTACTTTTTAGGGCCCTTTTGGTAGCTACTAGCCACTGCCTACAGAGAACACCCCACAGTAACTGCTGTAAGTCAGTCAGCTCGCCGTCCGTTTGGCCCTCGTAATAGTCTCTAAGATTCTTGTAACTATCCATTTTTCTTAGAGAAACAAACAAGCACGGGTTTGCTCACCTATACTGGAATGCCCCCGCTAAAACATTACAGAAAAACACTAGAGAGTAAATGGTATAAAAGTATCAAATTTTATTATAACCATATTAAAATATAGAAAATAAAGTATCGAATGAGTACATAGAAGATCCAGTGTATAATAGGTCTAACATAGGTCACTTTAAAATGTAAATATGATGTAATTATAGTGAAGAGAACATTGGGATTAATTTATCTGGTAGAATATCCTCAGCCACATTATACCATATATAATCAATCAGTGATATTCAGGTAAAACCAAAGGGCTGACGGGAGTTAAATCACTACAAAGAAGTTGTTCTATAACCCAATGCACCTTACCAGTGAACTACTATGTAGATCTTTCGCCCTGATGCGCGTTTCGCATCTATCTGCTTCCTCAAGGGGTAGGATAGAGCCAGATACAGCCACCGCCTTATGGTTCACAGTAGATCAGAAAGTCCAGGTACCGCTACGATATCCATTACCCGAATTTTTTTTATTTAAAAGTTAAACATACTTTATTCAATATAAGATAAAACATATGTCTCAAAACCCATGTACGGAGGAGCAGATAGAGCATGTGGTTGACAGCAGCTGACGCGTTTCGGAACAAGAGGTTCCTTAGTTGTAGCTACGACTGAGGAACCTCTTGTTCCGAAACGCGTCAGCTGCTGTGAGCCGCATGTTTAACTTTTAATGAAAAAGTTTTTCGGGTAATGCATATCGTAGCGGTACCTAGACTTTCTGATCCATTTTTCTTGCTTCAGACACACCACCTTCAATAACTGTTAACTTTGTGTCTAACATATTCCACCCTTTGACATTGTTATAAGACATTCCTTCACTTCATCAGTCAGTGGGTTTTATATTATGAAAGAAAATAGTCGGCTCACCTATAATGCAGGGTGGTCACACTCAAAAAAACCGCACGTCCTCTGCTCCAGCTGCATATCCATGTAATGTAGCCCACACAAACGTAGATAGGACAGCGGTTTTATATTATGGATGATGAGTATAGCTGAAGTGCATTGAAATCTGAGACAACCAACTGAAATTGCAATGGTCTTCTAGGATCTAAAGAGATTGAAGCTCCATCCCAGAACCGAACTAGTTGTAGCCTGTCAAAGTGGTCATGTGGAGAGGTAGCACTGCCTGCAGATTCACGGCCCTTTTTTCTGTAGTAAAACGCGTTGACGGTGATATGTTCATATTATTTATTGTGTTCTTTCTTCACTGTCTAGGATTTTACAAGGCCAGTTTCCTGCCATTGCTAGAATTTGCTTACACCTCTGAACTGTCTTTTGACTTCTGCAGCATGGCCGAACTGGTAATGCTTGCTCGACACCTCTACATGCACGAAGTGTTAGAAATCTGTGAGTCTGTGCATAAGCAAATGGAAGATAAGCATCTCACCTTGTATCACAAAGGAGACATTCAGACTGTAGCTGCAGAAGCCACTGTGCATGTTGTCCATGTGGAGGAGACCGGGAATGCTGGTACTCCAAAACTGTCTGTAGTCAAAGAGGTGGCAAGAGGTCAGCAGATTTTAACCCTGGAAAACGTGAAAGCTACAGAAGAAATTCTAGTAACTGCTGCTCCCCAGCCAAATAATATTTCAGCAACATTGTCTGTGGAGGCCACACTGCAGGTGGCAAGTGACGGTGAAATCCCAGTTGGCGCTGTTGATGGCACCCAGGTCAGTTCAATTGATGGCACCACAGCAATTTACATCTCAAATCCCACCTCAGACCAGCAGCCTACAGTTCTTATCCCCACAGTCATTGATGTGTCGGTCGAGCCTCAGCAATCTATGGAAATAATTCAGGAGGTTATTACATCTGAAGTGCATCTTACTTCTGAATCCGCTGAAATCCCGCCATCTTTTACGAATACCCAAAGCTCTGAGCCACAGGAGATACCCAGCCTGGAAAGTATTGTTGAGGAACCGACCGATTTAACTATAGATGCCTTACACTCAGAAGTGTCCCCTCCTCTTGATAATGCACAAGGCTCCCCTTGTGTGGACATGGATGCAGATGTTAATGAGGAGAAAGAACTCGTATCAAAGGTTAAAGAAACCTTGAAGAGAAAGCGTGGGAAGCCAACCAAATCGGCAAAGTCCCCAACAGCTGGAGACAGCGCCTCTGAGCCAACAATCCCTGATGTAGATGAAGCATCTAATGACGGAGCTGCTGTAGAGAGAGCTAGCTCCTTAAAACTCAGCGGCCAGTCTTCTGGAACAGACTCTGCAACACCTGAGAGTCCGGGGTCCTCAGAGACGGACCCTTATAAAAGCAAGTTACGAGAGCGCTCTGTTGGAGAAGGTGGATACATACAGCTGCACAGAGGCAAAGAAAAGAAGAACTTCAATAGAAAATCAGTCCCCAAGTCTGCACTTCAGCAGGTAGATATTTGAACACTGCAATTCCAGTGTCTTCATGTGTGTAAGATGGGAAATCAGATTGTGAACTTTGCTAAGGACAGGGACTGACAACAGTGAGTATGTGTGTGTATGTGTGTATATATATATATATATATATATAATATAAATAATTTATTTATTATGTGTACAGCTCTGCTCTGTGGATAACTGGAAAGTGACAGCCTGCTGTCATCGCATTTGAGGTATGTTCACATGGCTGATTTGGATGTTGACATGGATTCAGTTCTGAATCCATGTCAAAATCGGCGTCCAAATCTGAAGGCTATCCACCTCACATTGTTTCTAAATCCGTGTCACAGTGCACATGATGCTGATTTTCCATGGTGTGGATTTATTTTCTGTGGTGAAAAAAATTCACGTGAATCCCCTCATAGTATATTGGAGGCTGAAAATCTGCCTTTGAAATCTAGGGTCAAATCCACGTCCAGAATCAGTGCTTACTGGTACAGATTTTAGCTGTGGATTCCAGTCGTATAGCCAGTATTGATAACTATGTCCTCTGAATCGCCTAACAACTGTGTGCCCCATTTTCATACCTGACATACTATTTCTGTTGATAAACACTAGGTTGCAAAAGTCTTCATACCCCTTGAACTGCTCCTCTCTCTTGTGTGTTTTTTTTTTTTTTTTTTTTAAAACCCTTCCCGACATTGGATGTACCTGTACGTCGTAGCGGGAAGTGACTTTCCGCAAATGGACGTACAGGTACATCCTGGACATTGTGCGGGCTCTCAAGCAGGGCCCAGACGATCGCAACTTGAGAACATTGTATGTTACAAAAAACAAACCCTTCATCAGCTCCATATACAGAAAAATAAAAAAAAGTTACGGCTGTATGACATTAAAAATGCAATTATTTCAAACACATTTCTATTGTGTAAAAGTAATAACACAAAAAACGATATAGAATTTATATCATTGCAATTGTACCGACCATATTAAAGTTATCCTGTCATTAATGCTGCACTGGGAATGCTGTAAAAATGAAGCATCCTCCCCTCCCCCCGCCACCCCCATCCATTTTCATGGCGCAGTGATAAAAAAAACTATGGAACACCATGCGCCCAAAATGCACAAGGCACCCCTAAATGAGATCCCTCAGGTGTGCTTAATCCAAAATGGGGCGACTTCTGATACTTTGGTACTTTGGGGTCTTTGCAACATGGCCCCACCAAATTTTGCATTCCAAAATCCAAATAGCGCTCCCTCCTTTGTACACCCTGCCATGTGCCCAAATAGCAGTTTACACCCATATATAGGGTACTGCTGAACTTGGAAGAAATTGTGTAACAAATTTTGGGTTGCTTTTTTCCAGGATTCCTATTAAAAATGAAACCTTTTCAGCTAAAATTGCAAATTGTTGGACAAAAATAAGCTAAAAAGACTTGTGAACGGCCTGTGGGTCGATATACTCACTACACCCCTGTATATTTTCCTTAATGGGTGTAGTTTCCAATATGGGGTCTTTTTAGGGGTGTTTTATTACGTTTTAGAACCAGTAATGGCGGCTAAACAAAATTGTAATGAAAATGAGACCACATAGTCCAGTATGTACTCCTACTCTGAGGCTTGTGGCTGAGTCAAGTAGCGCACTAGGGCCACATTTAAGATTTGGGGAAACAATGTTTAATTGCGTTTTCCTTGTCACATGCTCCGGTGAATAATGGATAAAAATTGCAAAAAAAGTGACGTTTTGAAATTTCACCTCTATTTTGCTTTAATTTCTGTGTAACACCTAATGGGTTAATAAACTTCCTAAATGTTGTTTTGAATACTTTAAGGGATGTAGTTTCTTAGATGAAGTCATTAATGGGGGGTAAATACAGGCCCCTCAACACCACGGCAGAACTTGACTGGTCCCCAAACAAATCTATGTTGCAAAATTGCTTGAAAATGTGAAAAAAATGACTGCTAAATTTCTAAGCCCCCTAATGTCATAAAAAAAAAGACATTTTAAAAAATTATGCCAACCTACAGAGAACATATTGTAGGTGCAAGTTATAAACTATTTTGTGTGGAATAACTGCTGACTTAGGCCGTGTTCACACGGCTTATTCCCGACGGATTTGTAAGCCAATCCGGCTCACAAATCTGCCGTGAATAAGGGGCGGGACGGGGGCGGGGCCGGAGCGCGGCGGGGGCGCCGTTCCCCGGCCCCATAGACTTGCATTATCCCGGCGCGTTTTGCGCCTGGATAATGTGCATGTCACTTTCTCCCCCCGCGGCGGATTCGCCGAGCGGGGAGGAGCGACGGAATCCACTGTTCTCTATGAGAACAGTGGATTACCGTAATTACTGCCACGGATTGGCGCCGTACTGCAGCGCAAATCCGGCGTGCAGTACGGCGCCAATCCGCGGCAAAATAAGCCGTGTGAACGAAGCCTTACTCGCAGAAACTTTAAATATGGCAAATTTTCACAATATTGTGATGTTTTTCACAAATAAACAAGGATTGTTGGACCAAAATTTCTTACTAACTTAAAGCACAATGTGTTACAAAAAAACCGTCTCTGAATCACATAAATAGGTAAAAGTATCAAAAAGTTATTCACACACAAAGTGACACGTGTCGGATTAAAAAAGAAAAAATGGGGCTCTGTCAGGGAGGTCAAAACTGGCTGAGGCGTGCATATGTATTCAGCCCTCCTGAGTCAATACTTTATAGGACCACCATTAGCTGCAATGACAGCTGCAGTCTGTTAGATTAGGTCTCTACTAGTTTTGCACATTTAGATCTTTTTAGGTCTGGACTTTGGATCATTTTATCACATAAATATGCTTTAATGTAAACCCTTCCTTTGTAGCTTTGGCTGTGTGTTTAGTGTTGTTGTCCTGCTTGAAGTTTAACCTACGCCCCAGTCTCAAGTCTTTTGCAGCCTCTAAGGGCATGTTCACATGACGGATTTGAATGAGGTTATGGCCGCGTGTTCCGGCGCGTTTTCCGCGGCCAAAATTACGGCCAAATCGCGCCCAGTTTATTAACATGGTTTCCTATGGCTTTGGGGCCGCGGCGTTGCTGCGCGTGTTTGAGAACTCTCCTGTCAATTCTTGACAGGGAGTCCTCAGCGTGGCGGCTGCGCGGTGTTGCCGCGGGCGTCGCTGCGGCTGGCATCGCGGTTTTCCCCCTGCCTACTAATTTGCAATGGGGCAAACCCTCGCCGCAAGCCGCGCCCCAAACCACACCCACTTGTGCCGCGACCACGCCCAGCGCCGCAAACCCGCGTCGAGAGATGCGAGTTTAAGGCGAGGCTAGGACAAGGTTTGGCCGCGGGAACCGCGGCGAAAGCCGCAGCCAAACCCGTCGTGTGAAGAGGGCCTTACAGATTTTCCTCCAGGATTCCTCTGTATCTAGCTCCATCCTGCTTTCCAGTCCCTGCTGTAGCGAAGCTGCCATCACCATGCGTCACAGTGGGAACGGTGTGTTCAGGGTGATGTGCAGTGTTGGCTTTCTTTTACACTTAGCATTTGGTATTTAAGCCCAAAAATTTAATTTAGGTCTCCTCTGACCAGAACATCTTCTTCCACATCCTTGCTGTGTCCCCTACATAGCTGTTTGCAAACTGCAAATGAGACTTCTCAATGCTTGCTTTCAAAAATGGCTTTCTTCTTGCCACTAATAGTTGTCCAGTGGACAGATTCTCCCACCTGAACTGAGGATCTCTGCAACTCCTCCAGAGTGACCCCAGACCTCTTGGTCTTGGCTGCTTCTCTAATTAGTTTTCTTCTTATATGGGCTGTCAGTATAGGTGGACGGCCATGTCTTGGTAGGTTAGCAGTTGTACCCTACTCCTTACATTTATGTATGTTGGATTTACCAGTACTCCGCAAGATGTTCAGAGCTACTTTTTTAAAGCCTAACCCTACAATACAGTTTGCCACAACTTTATCCATAGTCTGTCTGGTGTGTTCCTTGGTTTTCATAATGCTGTATGTTTACTAGTGTTCTCTAATAAAACTTCACAAAACAGCTATATACTGAGAATAAATGACATACAGATGTACTCTATTTACCAATTAGGGGACTTCCAAAAGCAATTAGTCACAGTGGATTTAACACACATGCACGACACACTTTTCAATCTTTACTTTGCAAACATTTGGAGAATCGGATATAGTTTTCTTTATACTTCTTAACTTGTCGCTATTTTGTGTTGCTTTATCACATGAAATATCAATAAAATACAATTAAGTTTGTGGCTGTAATGTTTACAAATGAGGAGAAGTTCAAGGGGTATGAATACTTTTGCAACCCACTGTGTAATATCTGCCTAGAAGGGTGAGATATTGTGCAAGACCTACATATAAAGTTGTGTATATTGTATATATTAGAGAACCTGTCACACAGATTATGATTATCCCCTTGCTGAGGGCAGCACAAGCTAGTGTCAGACCTGCTGTTTCCAGCGCTGTGTCCCTTATTCTGTTACATGCTGTGGTTTTAGAGTATTTTATGCTCAAATCTGCAGTTTTCAGCCTGAAGAGTCATGAAAAGTCAGATTTTTCATGCCCCGCCCACCTGAGGCTAGCCCTGCCCACCTCAACGGAAAAACCCATCACTTTGAATAGGCAAAAACGCATGAATAACTGTCAGTGGGCGGGGCTAGCCTTTGGTGGGTGGGTTTAACACCTGCTCATGAATAATAGCATTAAATGCTCTAAAACTCAATTTTTAATTGCCAATTAAATTGCCAATTGTCATTATCCCTTATCACTGTACTCGTTTGACTTATGTAATGTATGTAACCCCCTCGAATGTACAGCGCCCTGGAATCAATGGCGCTTTAAAATAAATAATAATAATAATAACTCCAGCATCTTACAGAATAAGCGCTCTTTTTAAAAAGTGAATTTATGCGGGTGCTGCAATAGTAATATATGAAAAAAATGATACACCTCTCATCGCTTTTGTTCCAGCGCTGTCCTTGTCCATCGTCTCCTCGTCTTCTGTTTACCACTTGGTCTTGGCAGTGGGAAGAGCGCTGCATTTGCTGGTTGACTTCAGCAGTCATATGATCTTTCTTGACGTCACAGTTTCGAATGTGAAGGGCTTCAAATGCTGATGTCAGGCAATACACATGACCACCGATGTCCTGACTGCCAGGACCAGGAAGTACACAGAAGACACAGGGAGAGGGTGCACGGAGGTGAGGACGGAGGTGAATATCCATTATTTTAAGACCTCGTTCACATGACGGATTTGGCTGTGGCTTTCGCCGCGGTCAAATCTCATCCTGACCTCTCAGCCGCCGCGCTGACAGGAGAGTTCTCAAACACGCGCGGCAAGACCGCAGCCCCAAAGCCGCGGCCAAGCCTGCGGCATGTAATTATTAACGCGGTTTCCCATAGGAAACCATGTTAATAAACTGGGCGCGATTTGGCCGCGGAAACCGCGTCGGAACCCGCAGCCATAACCGCGGCCAAATCCGTTGTGTGAACATGCCCTAATACAGTGTTCCCCAACTCCAGTCCTCAAGGCCCAGCAACAGGTCATGTTTTCAGGATCTCCCACCGAATGCACTATCAATAATTACATCACCTGTGCAATGCTAAGGAAAGCCAGAAAACATGACCTGTTGCTGGGCCTTGAGGACTGGAGTTGGGGACCCCTGCCCAAATACCACAGCACTATCAAACATTTATTATTAAAACAAACATGGATCAGAATTTCCAGCCTTTGATACAAGCTGTGCCTTTCACTGTTCTGCTTGTCTTTTAGCACATTTTGGGAGGACTAGTTTTTCCTGCATCTTTCGCCTAGTTGTGCTGTAATGACTTTTCTTCCAAAAATTCAGCTCACCCTACACTTCTATGGTCTAATTCTTTGAGATGTGCGGTTGCAGAGGGGAGTAGATGACTTTCCGGAGCACTTCTGGGTCAATGGTCTCTCAGGAATAGTGTTTTAAATTTGTCCCACATCATCATAGGTGTCAGGCTTTGGACAGCTGAAGGGGGGTAGTGTCCTGTCATCAAAGAGGCCAGGCCGTGGACAACTGTTCATCATAATGGGATAGTCTGGTCCATAGCTTTCACAAATAGTTTTTTCAAACAAGGGAGAACACAACAGACAATCTAGAAGCAAGTATTAGCAACACAAACCAATATCAATACCAAACTGGGCAAGCATTCCCTGCCACCCTTAAACATGAAGTAAACCACTGTTCCCAGGGGTGATCTATGCCTGGTTACGCTTTAATTCTTTTGAGAGATCATCCAGCTTCCTAATGGCCACAGTGACCTTCCCATTCGGTCCTGTGTTATCTGGGATAAAAGTACAGCAGGTGTAATTGCCTGGTTAGACAGTGATTATCGGTAGCAGAGATTCAAACCCTGCGGTCACTTGGTCCCTTGCCTTATTCTCATCAGGGACCCCCCTTGGGCCTCCTATAGCATCAATATACACATGGGGGTTGAAGCTGCCCTTTGTGGAGGCTTTCTTCTCCTCCTGGCTCTCATTGTGTCACTATCTTCTGACCCCTCACTCAATATATGGACTCCCAGGACATATATGCCTCCATCAGTCTCCTGAGGGTCTTCAATAGCTAGCGTTAGGGACATACTTTCTCCTGGTATTCCCTATTCTCGACAGGTTCCTGTCTTTGTCAACCTCATCCTAGTGAGTAGGGGTTTCCCCTGTTTGTCTTTCCTCTTTAAGGCAATCTGTGGTCTATACCCCATAGTCTTTCCCTGTGCTCCAACCCACAGCACCCCCAGTAACAGCAAGAGGGTCCCCAGTACTCCTCCGTCACACACCAATATATGCATGGGTTCTGACCAAGAGTTAAAACAACACAACTACTTAACATCATTAAACGCAGCATCTGCTTCATCTCCGGGGCTGAGCGATCTTGCAGTGTGAAGCATGGAACCAGTTGGGCTTTCCTGCCACCTTGACAGATGTGGTCGTGGTCAGCAGGACTTGGTGCGGCCCCTCAAACCTCGGCTCTAGGGTTTTACACACAAACTTCTTTTCGTAGACCCAGTCTCCAGGCTGTAGCTTATGAGCAGCAACGTCTGAGTCTGGATCTGGAATGGAAAACTCTAGAATGCATTAGCGACAACTCTTTAACCACAGATCACATAAGAGTCATAGCATGGGTTTTGTAGCTACAACCTGAGGGAAATATGCACCTAGCCTTGGGGCACTGCCTAACAGGATCTCATAGGGAAAGAGAGCTAACTATCCCCGGGCGTGTGCCTGACTCTAACCAAGCTATGGGCAGGCTGTCTGGCCAGGGCATGACGGTTTTTCTTGCCACTTTAAGCGTCCGTGCTTTCAGATCCCATCCATGTTCCCATTGCACTACAGCTGGGTTTAGTCCCGGGGCAAGCAGGTCGCCTCCCTACTCCATATAGCCCGTCTTCTTCGTTCTTCTTGCTCCCTTCTTTTTCCAGCTTTCCTTTTCTTCCAGGAGTTTGTTTCTGCATTTTGGCCAGCAGTCTCCTTGCAGGTTGGGTGTAAGTTCCCTCCTACACCACTGACAGCTGACTTGCTTCCCCTTTCTCACCTCCTGCAGCCTGTGTGGCTGCTTGGTCAGCCAAGTGGTTTCATCTTCTGTATTCAGCTTCCCATGTCCCTTTGGGTTTTCATTTATACCCACTGTCCGTGGCAGCAGCAGTGCATCCATCAGGACTTGGATGGCTTGTCCCATGTTTCACTGGGGTTCCCACAGCTGGGAGAAATCCTGTGCTTTCCAAATAGGTCCAAAGTCATGGGGGACCCCGAAAGCGTTCTTGATCCGTAATATGTTGGCCTTTTGCCCCCTGCCAAACGTCCTGCTGCCCTCTTCTTGGGCTGACTTATGCAATGGCAGACTTCTTTTCTTCCAACACTGCGTGTGATGTGGTCACGGCATATCCTGTGAATCGTCCTGCACGTCTGCAAATCTGGGGTCCATCCACAAAAAGAACCATTCCCGGGGTTCAAATGAAAGGTCAACATCTTCATGATTTCTAAGCAATCATGGCTCTCTTCATGTGCACCGGATTCTTCCGATTCCTCTTTGTCTTCATTCCCCCCTTGAGGAAGGGGAAGTAAGGTGGCTGGATGAAGAACACAACAGCGCAGAAGAGTGACGTTATCCGGCAGGAGGAGAGAACACTGAAGCCTGAGACGCTGTGCTGCTGAGAGAAGTCGTGGTTGAGAATGGCGGAGATGTTACGTGGAGCCAGAAGGATGAGGGAGTGTCCGACTACGATATCCGCTGTCTTGTCCAGCAGCACTTGGGCTGCACCTACAGCTTGTAAACTGGAAGGTCCTCCCCTTGCAGCTGGGTCCAGCCTTGCAGAGTAGTATGTAACTGGTCTTTTTCATCCTGCATGGGCCTGCGCTAGAACTCCCAGGGCATGTCCTTCCCTTCTTGTTTTGCAGGGGAGGGGGGGGCAGTGTCCTGCACTGTTGCAGTTCAAGCAAGTAAGCGGTGGTCTTGGCTTGTAGGCTCCAGGGTCCTCATATGTGTCGGCCACCATCACAGGAGCAGGCTTTCATCCCACATATCCCGCAGGCGGAGTGCTCTCGATGCTTTTTGCAACTAGAAGCACCACATCTCTTGGTAGAGTCTTGTACTCAGGCCGAACCATCTTCAGCTGCTTCTTGATGGGTTCCAACAGGCCATCCACAAAAGCACTGGTCAGCAACCTAGCATGTGGCTTCTCAAATGGAGGAGAATCCCAGATCAGAGAACATCTGAGACATCCATGCATGGTATCCTCCTAATCTTGGTTGAGGTCATTCAGCGTCAGATGTTCACAACATTACACTATGGAGGAAGCAGTGATCTCATCCTTATCTGACGGCTAGATGAGGTATTCAGCCACAATGGGCCCGTCTGAATCCCCTGCTTCAACTTCCGACAAGGACCATAAATCTTTCTGTAATAGGGTATAGGTCGTTTCTCAGGGTCCGGTAATTTCACTTGTTAAGACAGACACTTGACTTGGTGGGAATGTAACATAATATGTTCGGGCCTTCGCATCCCCCCTTTCACTGAGGTCTGTGAGATAAGGGGGTCTGACGTAGTCAA
This sequence comes from Phyllomedusa bahiana, assembly GCA_025379985.1. NCBI lineage: Eukaryota > Metazoa > Chordata > Amphibia > Anura > Hylidae > Phyllomedusa > Phyllomedusa bahiana. The sequence continues at coordinate 10,552 of JAODAL010004524.1, read as the reverse complement.
TTCCTGAGCCCTCTCCACTGGTCAGCTGACTGCTCCTCGATTGTCCTTCCCGGGATGTGCTGTGCAGTGGGTCAGCTGCTCGTTCTTCCTCCTCCCTTGTCATCCTCATGCTGTTAGAGCCTGCTCCCACTGTATCTTCTGCTCCCAGTACCATGAGGTTCTCCACTGTAGGGCTGGCTGGGTCTGGTCACCATATATCCCCAGTATTTGCATCCATAATTGGACATACAGTACTATGTTCCACCATCTTGGTCCAGGAAGTGAAAGTGGTGACCCCAGGAGGAAGAGGATGTGACATCCTGATGGGAGCAGTAGGCGGGGCTGGAGTAGGAAGTGACATGGAAGGGGCGGGCAGTGGCACTAAAGGTTCAGGTAGCCTGGGTGTACTGGGCAGGGCTGGAGCAGTAGGTGTGGTTACAGGGGGCAGGGTGACTTGTGACACAGGTGGGCTGTTCCCTATTCTTGCAGCAGTTCTGGCTACACCCCTGACTTTGCTCTCCACCCCCAAGACAAGTCCCTCTGCCATTACAGGGCGTCGGCACAGTATTCACACTTTCCTTTGTTTCAGAAACCTCTCCTGGGGGATGATACACATAGGCAGCTGCACCCCCAGTGCCCCACCCTTCTCTATGAATCCATCTAGTTACACAGTACCAGGATCCAGCCATCAACAACATTCCAAGATCCTTCAATCTACCTTCTTTCTGTATTATCCTTCAGACATTTCCATAACTTTATCACAAATGCTTTCTGAGGTCATAAATCACACTTCAGCTACTTGCAAATTCTTCAGACTACTTCACTTCTTCCTTTCTGATCCTCTCTGATTTTTTCATATCAACAATGAGACAACATTCTTAATTCCCTCTAAAACCAGCAGATGGCGCTATGCACTAAACTCGCATACCAAACTTCTTTGTTTCTTTGTTTCTACAATGACATGCTCACATTTCTCAGGACATAGACACGACAAAACTCGACAGACTAGTATCGAATGTTTAGAAACCGATGTCATGCACGCTTTCTCAGCCTAAGGCTATGTCTACACTGCATCAGAGAAAAAACGGCCCCAAAAGCGGCCGCTCTCTCTCTGATGCAGGACCGCGGCTTTTGTAACGCTTTGTGCAAAAGCCGCGGCCGCTTCTCGTTTTCCCGACGCCCCCCATACAATAGCATTGTATGGGAAGACGTCAAGAAGACGAGAAGCACCGGCGTATTATACAACATGTTGTATAATACGCCGCTGCCGAAAGACGGGCAGAGAAAAGACAAGCTGTGTAGACAGCACCTCGTCTTTGCTATTGCCGTCTATGGTAGCACACTAACGATCGTATCTGCGGTGCTTTTAAAAAACGAAAAGCGCCGTAGATACTATCGTAATCCTGTGCAGTGTGGACATATCCGTCCACTACACAAAGGAAAGCCTGAATTCATGATTCCACAATCAAATGAATTCTAAATTTAATCACAAGCTGCTTTTTTTTTTTTCTCCCAGCCAGCGGACCAGTCCACCGCAGGGACTGAGAATCTCCCCTGTTTAACACATTAATAACAAAAGATATACATACAGCTTTTACATGCTGTACTATATAGGTATGTGCCTATTATTATATATATATATATATATAATATCATATATATATATTATATATATATATATATATATATACACACACACATACATGCGTATATGTGAGGTATATAATAACTAATACATTAAAATAGAGAAACAAAGGATCACACATACATAACCTTTGCTCCCATCCACAACACTTGTATCTTCTTCTAAAATAACACGGTATATTGCAGAATTGCTCAGCCTGTTAAATGTTACATCCATATGTAAAATACTATTTAAACGTAAATTTCTAAAAAATTTTATATCAACAGAGGTTTTTTTCCCTATATCACTAAAAATTTTAAAACCCCTGTTAAAAACATAACTTTTACTAAATCTCAAAAAATTATATTCCAAAACCCCCTTATACAAACCACAACACCCCAAAAAGATACAGCTACTAAATATCATCCTCAGGGGAGTAATCCCCCCTGAGAAGGGCGGCTCCGTTTTAAAGGGGACAGATAATATCACGTTACGTATATTTAATTCTTTAATACAGCTACCCCCAACGCGTTTCCCCATGAATTTTGGGGTTCTCAGGGATTCAAAAAAAAAAAAAAACCCCTTCGCTGGGGAAAAAGAATTTCGCAATAAAGGGAATACAATCTACTTGAGGGATAGTCACCGTAGGGGGTGAGAAAAAAAAAGTATACTTAACTTGAAGCTCCAGGAAAAAGTGTAACCCTCGCGCCCCTTTGGTTGCGGCACCCAGGATAAAAGGGTCCCCCTTTAAGTATCTTTTTTTCTATCTCACCCATAGTGGTGATAACCCGTCATAGTAGATTGTATATGCGTTGTAATGCGTATTCTTTTTCCCACGCGAAGGGTTTTTTTTTTTTTTTTTTTTTAAACCCCTGATAAAACCAAATTACAGGGGGGAAACGCTTTGGGGAAAAGTGTGATTAAAGAATTTAATATACGTATACAGTGATATTATCTGTCATTAAAGCGGAGCCGCCCTTCATGGGGCGATTTCTCCACTGTGGATGATATTTAGTTGCTGTATATTTAGGGGGTTGTAGTATATAGGGGTTTAGGAAGTATAATTTTAGATGATTTAGTAAAAGTTACTATTTAAACGTAAACATACATTTTTATAGTTGTGGTGTTTAAAATGCATGTAATCTGATGAATAATGTGATTAAAGGGGTCATTCAGGAGAAAATAAAAATCAGGAATAGGGCCAGGCTGGTTAAAAGCAAGGAAAGTACAACTTTTTTATCTGTTCTGCGCCGCTGCCGCTCCAGTGCTCACCAGCGATTGGCTTCTCTTCTTTTCCGGGTTTTGATTCGACACGTAGAAGAGACTTGTGCTCCATTCACTTACAATGGAGCCTCCACTGTGTGTCAGGACTCGAACCCAGGAGTGAAGAGGAGCAGATCGCGGGGGAGCTCTGAAGTGGGGACAGTACTGCCAGACAACCCCTTTAATGCCAAGATACATATTAAGCTTGTGTTTTTTTCTACTTTAAAGGCTGCTAGGAAGTTAGTGCAAAGAGGTAAAAAGAGAATGATGCCACCCAAAAAAGAAGTCCCAAATGAAGACGAGGAGCACAAGTGTAAGGAGTGTGGGATGGTGTTTCAGCGCAAGTATGCCCTGATCATGCACAGTGTGAAGCATGACCGTGTGAAAGACTTCAGGTGTCCGGTAAGTCACATTGTTATTAGCACTTACATGACATAAACCGAACCATGTACAACTGTAATTACACAGTCTATTTATAATACATCGTCTAGGAGTCTGTTTTCCTCAAGATGGTAGTGTTGTCCTGCACTTGTCTTTTGTCCTGTTCTGTCTAGTTATATTTAGCTGGGCCTGACTGATAACTTCATGACTGCTAGTGCAGTTCCCATTGAGGTATTAGACAGGTTTTCAGATGCCTAGTTATGCAGTGATGATCTTCCCCCTTCATCAGTACTAATTAATCAGGTAGATTGTGTTCTGTAAAAATTAGAAAATTCTTATGGATATGAAGTGGCCATTAAAAGGGGTAGTCTCATGCAGACAACACTCTGTACATGCCCTGTTATGGCTTGTGGATGTCATAGACGGGCCTCAACAACTGTCCATTTTAAAGAGAACCTGTTACATTGAACATGCTGTTGGATCTGCAGGTAGCATAATATAGCAAATAGCTGAGCAGACTGATTATATAGATTTGTATAGAAATACTCAGTAGAAGTTATGTTTTTTTTTTATTAAAATTCCTGCTTATTCTGGGTTGAGTCCAGTAGGCGGTCTTCCTTCCTGATATGAGTGTGCATACAGAGATAGCTGTCAGTCAAAGGTAACGGCGCCTACTGGACTCCTTGACCCAGAATTATCAGGGATTTAAATAAATAAAATACAAATTCTACTGAATCTTTTCCCACACAGCTATACACTCACCGGCCACTTTATTAGGTACACCTGTCCAACTGCTCGTTAACACTTAATTTTTTAACCCAATCACATGGGGGCAATCATCTTTAGCAGTAGACATGGTCAAGACAATCTCCTGCAGTTCAAACCCGGGATCAGATGGGGAAAAAGGGGATTTGGTGCCTTTGAACGTGGCATGGTTTTGTGCCAGAAGGCGGGTTTAGTATTTTTAAAACTGCTGATCTCCTGGGATTTTTACCACAAACCCTCTCAAGGGTTTACGGGGTTCCGAAAAAGAAAAAACATCCATGAGCGGGAGCCGGGGGGGAAATCCCTTTTGATGCCAGAGGGCAAAGGAAAAGGGGAGACTGGGTTTAGCTGAAGAAAGGCAACTGATCAAAAGCCACCGTTACAACCAAGGTAGGGAGAAAAGATTTTTCTGAACGAACATCGGCGAACTTTGAGGCAGATGGGCTACAGCGCAGAAGACCACCCGGGGGGCCACCCTTTCAGCTAAGAACAGGAAATGAGGCCCAATTTTCCCAAGTCTCGAAAAGGACAGTAGAAATTGGAAAAATGCCTGGTCTGTGAGTCCCCCCATTTCGCGCGCTTTTGGGTGGTAGGGTCAAATTTTGGGGGTCAACAAATAAAACATGGTTTCCCTCCTTTCCTTTTATCAACGGTTCAGGGGGTGGGGGTGGTTCATGGGGTTGGGGGAAAATTTTTTTTGGCACTCTTTGGGCCCCTTGTACCAAATTTACACGTTGCAACACCCTTTGGGAAACTATGCCCCCGAAGAATTGAGGCATTTTGAAGGCAAAAGAGGTCCCAAACCCCTTACTAGCATGGTGTACCTAAAAAAAGTGGAATCGTGAGTGTATATCAATCTGCTCATCTCCTCCCACTCTATAACATGCTGCCATCAGATTGCATTCACAATGTGACAGGTTACCTTTAAAGGGAATATGTCGCCAATTTTTTTAAAATTTTTTTTTTTACTTATTAAATCAAGCCCCTGATCCATATGCTTTTCCTCTCAGTCGTTTTTATTTTATGATTGTAGATTTCTCTATTCGGCCGTCTATATATGATTGTGGGGAACACATTCTTGCTTGCACTGCTTTAACAGCAGTCAGAGAGATACTTTACAGCAGCTTCACGCCCACAGGATTATTAAATAAGTGGTCTCACTACAGGCTTTCAGCCTACTTCAATGTGTCTGGCAGCAAAGGATTTTTGAATTCAGGGCGTGCTTCTTGTCTGCCTCTTTTCCTCCCTCTTCCCCCCTCCCCTCAGCACACAGACAGCTCTCCTTCTATACAGCAGGGGGAGAGCGAGGGGGTTTGCTGCCAGAGTTAACCCTGTGTGCCTGCCTAGATCTGCTACTCACTGCTGAATCAGCTGCACTGTCAGCTCCACAGAGTCAGGAGACAACAGGGAGAGGGCTGATCTATGAGTGTGGAGAGGTCTGTGAAGCTGTGTATGCTAATAGCAGAGCAGGGGGGATGCAAGTGTTTCTATACCCCCTGCTTAGGATACAAATCTCCACATCTCAAGCAACAACAAACAAACCCTGGCAGAACAGACACAGGGCAGCTGTGAAGTGAGTTACTATAATCACACTGTGTCACTAATACAGCAGAGAAGGGAGGGGTATGAACCGTTCACATGCCCCCCTGATCTGTTCTATTAGTATAGTCAAAGCTCCACAGATACATCATGATTATAGTAACACACTCCACTGCTGTCACATCTACTGACCACAGATCAGCTTCACCTCTGCTCTCCTCAATCTGTGTAGAGAGCAGGAGGGAGCAGGCACACACAGGGTTAATCCACACAGACACAGAAGCCAGAGCCCTCCCCCCTCCCTTCCCTACAGAAGCATACTGTGCTGGAAGGGCTCTGTGCTCAGACCTGTATTCAGAAGCTGATGAGTCACCAGCACTGACAGCCAGAGAGATAAAGATCAACAGGTCGGCTGCTATAGTGAGTAGAGAAGCTGAGGCACTCCTGCTACCAGGGATCACTCACACTCACTAGGACATTTGTAATGAACATATATTGCAAAGCTGCTTGTCTTTTAAAGATCTTTTAATTAAAACCCAATCATTGTAACGAGACAACCCGTTGAAGACAGTTTCTGTCTCATAGACTTCTATAGGATAGTTTTCACTGTGACGGGAGGGGAGAGGGGGAGCTGTGACATCTCCTCTTTTGACTGGTTGATTCTGTGTTATCTTTACACAATGGTGTCTCCTTTCAGTTTGACCCTGCTTTTACTGATAATGAGCACAATGCTGAAAAGCTCTCTAAACAGAACAGGAAGTGTCAGACAATTATTAGGCTTAAAGGGGTTTTGCCACCATGTAATGTTGACGTGGGAACCTCCAAAATGGGTATTTAATCACTTTTCTAAATATATGTGATTAAAAAAAAGTGAAAACTCTGAGAGCTACAGCATTTCTCAACCCGCCTTGGTTACCACAAAGCTTCCACTAGTCACGACCCAGGAGCTGAAAGGCCGCGCTTGCGTGAATCACTTCTTATATGAAGACAGGAAGAATGAATGGTTTTAAGGCACGGGTAGCAATATGTTTTCTTTTGTATACAGAATAACTAGCTGTAGTGTTATTAGATCCCTGCTTTATCTGATGAAGAAGCTTTCAATCTGCTGTTTAGAATAGGTGTTCTCTTTTGTATACAGAATTCACAAGTTATAGTTTGATTATTTGAGTGAACATGTCACAGGATCCCCTTATGCAGCTCTGTGCTCTGGCTGTGTGTGTCTGTGTGCAGCTCTGTCTCTTGCTGCGTGATTTGTTTACATTACATAAGCTGCTTAGCAGATAAGGTTTCTCCTGACAGTGCCGTCTGAGGCTCTGTGTCTTGCTGTATTGAATCCACTGTTGTACTGTTTATTAGATCACATAAGTTTTGAGACGCTCCCTTGGATTCCTCACTCCCCTCACCCTCTCTCCACAGCAGCGTCATGACTCAGCGAGATTAGTTTACATCTTGCTCTCATGCTGAGCGGAGGTCAGTACTTGGTCTGGTGGCAAATCCCCTTTAATGGCCAAAGTGAAAACTACAGGACTTAAGAATTATTAAAAAAATATTGAAAGTGATCTGGAAAATTAAAAAAAACATAACCAAAAATTCTTACAAAATGTGTTTAACATAAAAATGTGAGTTAAACAAGAAGTCATTTGTGATGACACATTCCCTTTAACCTCTAGCATTATGGTCACTGTGTGATAGTACATTTCATCTGTTGGGGTAATAAAAAGCTACTGCGGCTAATGCGGTACGTTCACATGGCGTGTTGAGTTCGTGTGAACGTACGTTTTTTGAGGCGTATTTGGCTCCAAAGTCAATAAAATATCTGCCACCACATATAGCGTTTCCTTTAATCACTTTTCCAATCAACACATAAATATTCATCCAAGCATAACTTTTATTCAGTAGTCTTACGTGACCTAAGTCCAAGTAACTCACGAATGAGCCTCGTTCCTTTACATCAGTGTTTCCTCTTACACTGGGTAAGGCAATTGAAAAGCCGCTTTCATTGGACTGAACACGTCCTAATCAGATCATGGCAGTGCAACCTACTCACAACTCGGTCATCTCTATAATGTCCAAAAGTGCTACGTTTTGGGAGTAGGACTTGTCCCCTTCGTCAAGCATAGTAGGAAACAGTGGATTATCCTTTATATAGTAGTCACAACACCACTCAATATACTTACAAATATATAAACCTAACACACTACAGATAAAAACATCACGTTTAAATCATATAAATTACAAAGTATCACCAAAAGTATTTCCTTATTCGATTACCATACCGAAGGGCGTCCTTGCCCATCTAAGCCATGAACTTATTATCTTCATTATCTCAAACGGCACATGCGTGGCTTTCTTATGTGAGCTCCAGGCTTGATTGGCATCGGTCAGCCTTCCGACTGAATCCCTGGCATTGCACACAGAAAGGTAAGTAGCTAGTGAGGCCATGTCAAAGGAAAGCATTCCACTGACCTTCTTCGTTTAAACCTTTCGGAGCTAGAGCCTCCATCTTCATGATCCAGAACACTTCTCGTTGTAACAGGCGTGTTTTGATCTGTTCGGCACCTAAGCCTTCAACCTGCTCTAACACACAGCATCTCAATTCCGAGATGGTGTGTCTTAAAGGGGTTTTGCCACAATCTCATTTCATACCTCCTGTATCCAGCTCTGTGTGCTTAGAAGGGGGTGTGTGTGATTTGTTTGAATTGCATATCATGTGACCCATCAGGATGCCATCACCAGGCCTTTCCTCTCTCTAGTCAAGGAAAGGTCTGTTTATGTACAAAGCTGTGAGTAGCTCAGAGGTAAAGTTTTTACCTAACAGGCACAAGGGTCTTGGGTTCAAATATCTGCAGGAACCAAACCTGTGGATTTTTTTCTCTTTAGCAATGCATTTACCTGATTAAGGTTTCTTTTTTTATTTATTTGCACTGTTTGACTAATTACTGAGGAGGACAGAGGACGGGAGTAGAATGACAGCACCTGGGGTTTGAACACTCAGTAGCTGCCTGAGAGGAGAGGTGATGTCTGGGCATGTGCGACCAGGACTGAGGAGCTCTCAGCCCTGGTCGTATCCCATGGAGCTGAGATGTAAACAATGGATCACTAAAGGAGCAGCTAAAACAAAAACGGTGCAGAATTTATAATAATGATGAATGGAGAAAATGTTTATTATTTAATTTGCAAGTTTCCCACGTCAATTTTACTTCGTGGCAAAAGCCCTTTAACTCATAGAAGTGCCTGGCCACTGAAGATTCTCCGAAGCGCTTTTTACTACTTTTTTCATGCTGTTGTTCTTTCTCTCATGCTTCCCTAGCCAGCTTCGTTTGAAACAGCCTAATGTGTGGCTTAAGCTCATTCAGCCTCACTTCAGGTCACATAAGACTACTGCATAAAAGTTCTGCTCGGATGAATATTTATGTGTTTATTGGAAAAGTCATTAAAGGAACAAAGGAAACGCTATATGTGGTGGCAGATATTTTATTGACTTTGCATTTGGCAGGTTGGGTTCCCGCGCTACCACTGGACACTGAAGTCCCCTAAAGTGTCAGTTTGATAAGTTATGATGCGTGTTTGGATCCATCTGTCGGACCCCAAACGGACCCAAACACGCGGCTAACAAATAGCAATGTGATATTACATTGCTTTTAATATAAAACGCGCATCGGCGTTCACATGAGTGATCGCCGGTGCGCGTCTCACTGCATCTTTCGCATCCGTTCCAAGAATTGTCATGTCAATTCTTGGTCTGAAAGAGCCCTATTTAAAACTATAGGGTGCGATCCTGCTGCATCCAACACGCATCCAAACACACAGCTGCGTGTTGGGTCCGATCGCCGCTGCAATTTTCGGATCAAACACAGATCCAAAAATGCTGTGTGAACAAGCCCTTAGAAGTGCTGGACCCGTGTAGATTAGTTTTAAATAATAATATAAAAAAGGATAGATAAAAAGGAAAACAAAATTGTACAGTCTCTTTATATATTGTGTGTTTTTTTTTTTTTTATGGCATGTAGTTGTGCAAGAAGGAGTTCCAGTACAGAGCGTCATTACGTGCCCATTTGATCAGGCACTCCCGTAAAGCCGAGCCAGCTGCTACAGAGACGGAAGCGGCAAAAGGAAGAACCAAACGACAATATATATGTGACATCTGTGGAAGAACCCTCCCAAAAATGTGCTCTTTGCGGTTACATATGCTCAAACATACTGGTGTTAAGCCACATGTATGCCAGGTAAGATTGGAGCAATAAGGACCATTCGGACAATGCATTGCCAAGGTGCAAAAGTGAATTGTAAACTGTATTTTCGTGCTTTGCCCATTTTTGTTTTCAATCCAGTGTTTCTCATGTCCGTTTTCCCCTGTTTACTGAGTTGGCAGTCCTAGGGGTGGTAACGGATTTATTTTTTTAATCCATTAAAGGGGTGTTCTCACCATTCTGTTTTACGGAGCCTGCTCTTCACAAGCAGCTTCAAGCTCACACTTCTTGTTTAGGCTGTGGGTGTTTCTATGGCAGTGATCGGCATATCACCTCTGCTATTTTCTAGATCTTCCTGTTACAGTGACATGGATAGCAGAGGTTTATAAAGTGTAGTACACAAGGCTACTGAGCTCTAAAGGGTTAAAATTTGTTAGTAACATAAACAAGCTCCTGATCTGGAGATAACAATCAGCAGTCAACATGGTGGGACAGGGCAACTGAAGCAATGGGAGTAGAGAGAGATGGCAGGTAAACTAGGGAAGCCTGTGTACACGAACATGAGATGAAAATCTCCTCTAGCTTCTAAACAAAGCAAAATCAGAGCAGCAATATATTTGTTAATAGTCTTTATTTACATTTGCATACATGTTTAAAGCTAGTCATTGAGGTAAGAAAACCCTTTTAACAACTAACTGACATTTGACGTACATGTATGTCATAATGCTGGTAAGGAGCTATGGAGCGGAATCACTCGATCATTTACGCCATATGCTAAACTCTGTAGAAATATAAAAAAAATCCAAATCCC